>JZLH01S0631929.1:706-23438 GCA_001188425.1 Eucidaris tribuloides | reverse complement strand
GCTCATGTTGGGTCGACCTCATAATGCCTGTTTTTGCAGTTTACACTTTGGAACATAGGACATGGCTGTTGTGTTTCGGTTTTAAATGGAAAAAAATCTTATTTGTCTTTCAAGAGAGACATATTCTGATTTAAGTCCTATTACTTCCCTTCATTATCAATACCAAACGGTAGTTTAGTTACTTTACAAATGGCTTGGTTGAAAGTTTTGAGATCCGATTCGTCATGAATTTGTTGTTTTATGGAAACTATTAACGACATCGTTACCAAATGTTTGTTACTCCGTGAGTTTTAAAATTTTGCTCAATTGCGATCGCAGTTATGTGTGACCGTAGCAAGACAGCGGGGAGCGCACTGATTGCGGTTAAACGGACTCGCCGACCCTTCAGCTAACGGCCTGAATCGGAACAATTTTGGAAACGACCGTGCATGTCGAGGTCGACGGGATCTTTTTTTAAAGACTCACGACAAGTCATTGAAAAAAGGATGAAGTTTAACCAGTCCATTTTCACGCAAACTTCAATATTTTACCCCAAGTCTCTTGGAAGGTGGTTTTATTTATATTATCTTCACATTGGATATGATTCAGATGATTTCATTACATTTTAGGTGTTTTTGACGGCAAAATTAATGACACAATCTTTTAATGCCTGAAAAACACACGCTTTGAAGACACTTAAATTAAGTTAGAAATTGTGAAAATATAAAAAATCGGGGAGGGGCGACTGTATGTCGTTATAACAATTTCAAGTAAGTCTTTGGTTTCTTTTGATTTTGCTGCAGAAAACAATTATGAAACTTTGTGGAGGATTTATGACATATTGCCCCGCAAATTTGTGCTTCTTGCAAACAACCTATCCTTGTGTTGGTTTTCGGTTAAAAGTAAAAAACACGTTTTGCCAATTGTTCGGACTCTTTGGTCGCTAGTCTCAAGAAGAGTTTGTTTGTCCAGATTCTGTAAAGACGGTTAGCGGATTTTGACTTTGAAATAAAACGACAAGAATATGAATATAAGAATGAGATCACTGATTAACAGCAAACACAATATTTTCGTCTGCTTTTTGGGACAGAACTAACACTAAAAATGTTCACTTTTAAGTTCATTAAATTGCTCAAAGAGACGTACATATATACTAATTACGTGAATGAAGTCGAAACCCATTACTAACGTTCATCATTGACTGACCTCGAACAGCCATATATTACCGCTCATTTTTATCCAAGTTTGATTCCAGTAAAGACGAAAAAAATACACATGTGGGTATTTTCTGGAACTCGAGAAACAGAAAACGCTATTTAAGGCGGGCATATCAGGTTTCAGTTGTACCTGGCATATTTTGGTATAGAGGATTTGATGATTTATACGGGTAACGTCTAGATATAATCAGTTTATAATGGTCAAGATGGATAACAGACTCAGTTGGGGGAAGAATCATGTTGTACTTGGCAGGATGCTGGTGTAACATTTTTGAGCGCGCTCTGGAAGGAAATTCCTTGAATTGCTGATTGCTTGGAAAGAAGATAACTTTATGCTGGGTACATGTTTTATAATAATAATGAAAAACAATCGTAATTCCGTCAGACTTGTGGTATGTCCTGATTTCGTTCCATCGTGTACCATTTTAAGATGTCTAATTAACTATTTGAAAAAGATTAATAGGAAACGTCAGTACGTTTATTTGAACATGAAAACGCGCAAATAGTCCTAAACTAAACATTATTTTTAACCCGAACTTAGTTAAAATTTAAAGGTAATGACATTGATTGGGGTAGTCCTCAACTTGGGGCTGATATACTGTTAGAACTTCAAGTAAAACTTGCATGCTTCTGCCTGTGAATAATCTTTAGTCAAAAGTTCACTCATTCTAAACAAACAATGTCGAATATCACTGTAGCATGGGAAACCGCTGTGTGGCTTTCTATGGGGTTATTTTTATCTACCGCAAAGATAAGATTACTCCTATGTTTATGCTTGATTCTCTTAAGGTTAAACAAATACAGACAATCCTCCCAGTGGAGATCCACATCTGCTAGTGAAACAGTGGTATAATTCAACTCATTTTGGTCTTGAGGCATTTCAAGTGTTCCAATGATGTGTTACTAACCTTTTTAAACTAGGTGGTGGTAGTAGTAGTAGTAGTAGTAGTAGTAGTAGTAGTAGTAGTAGTAGTAGTAGTAGTAGTAGTAGTAGTAGTAGTAGTAGTAGTAGTAGTAGTAGTAGTAGTAGTAGTAGTAGTAGTGGTAGGTGTAGTAGTAGTAGTAGTAGAGAGTAGTAGACGTAGTAGTAGTAGTAGTAGTAGTAGTAGTAGTAGTAGTAGTAGTAGTAGTAGTAGTAGTAGTAGTAGTAGTAGTAGTAGTAGTAGTAGTAGTAGTAGTAGTAGTAGTAGTAGTAGTAGTAGTAGTAGTAGTAGTAGTAGTAGTAGTAGTAGTAGTAGTAGTAGTAGTAGTCGTGGTGGTGGTGGAGTAGGAATAGCAGTAGAAGCAGTACTACATGTAGTATAGTAATAGTTTGAATGCGGTTTTAGCCGTGGAACAGCTTTCCGTCGGACCTGATTGTTGTTGTTGTTGTTTTGGGTTTTTGTTTGTTTATATGTTTGTTTTTTGCTTGCCGCATCGATTTTCGTACCCCCCCCCCGAAAAATCCGGGATACGTCCATAATCCGCCTGAAACAGTCTGACAAATGATACCACATACGGATCGTAGTAATCTTTATTCTTCGTAACACGAATATGATATGTATCTTTTCATGCACCATCTGCTCGAATTGTAGGTACTTGAGACGATTTTTTTTAGAAGGTCAACAACCCATCATTATGCAGGTCACGTCTGCCAATGGTATAGCCTTTCTGAATTCTTAAAATTAAATATCTTCGTAATTACCGCGATTTTCCTGCAATAAAAATCTTGTTTCGCGAAACGACTGTTTGACATTGCAAATATCCAGGTCGAGTGCATATTGCTTACTCGACTAATCCGTATCCCAGGCACACTTTTGGTCAATCAGACAGTTTTATCGTCAATCTTTCACAAAATATGACCCCAGACATAAGAAAACAACATGAAACCTACTGAATTGTTTATAGTGACAATTTGTAGTGTTTAAATCATCGGAGAGCAGGTGGTATAATGTGCATTTCCTATGGGAAATATCGGGAGTCACCCAATCCCACCCCCCTCCCCGGCCCGGGGGGGGGGCACTGTCGTTACGAGGTGTACACCATGCGTGTGTATAGACTATCAAAATGGACCCCAAACAAGTAATACCCTAAACAAGAACTGTCATTATCGACGGTCTCAGAATACCCTAAACAAGTATTCACGTCTGAAAAGATACCCTTTTAAAGTAAACCGGTTCTCGTTACCGCGATACCCTAAGAACAGCTGATCAGATTTTGATATATAGCTTGGGAGCACCAATGAACTGGTTATATTTCGGAGTGAAAGGTAACGAGGCATTATGCATAACATGTCTAATTGGGTTTCGTTACACTGATAACGGCTTCGGATTTTGATGTAACTTGGGTGAAGTGAGTATAAGGCACCAATGAACTGATTAGATTTTCGAGTTCATATGTTATACGAGGCCTCATTCATGTCTGATTTGGGCTTGTTACCACGATAAGTCAAGTACGTCTTATCAGATTTCAATAGAACCTGCGTCAAGTATATAGTATGAGGTACTGATGAACTGATTAGTTACAGATTTAAAAGAGCAAAGGTCAAAGGTCACGAGGCCTCATACTTGTCTGAAGTGCATGGGCTCATTGTCGCGATATGTTAAGAACGACTTATCAGATTTTAATCTAATTTGGGACAAGTATGTTGTGTGAGGCAATGATGATCTAATTAGATATCGGAGGTGAATGGTCAAAGGTCACAAGGGCTTATACATACCTTGTTACCATGGTAACACTTGAGACTTTTCAATTTGAATCATATTGGGTCGAGGCGCGGACTGCGGAGGCATACCCATGGACTGTGTGCAGTCAAACTGCTCTAGGGTTTTGTTTTTGTTTGTTTTGTTTTTTTACATTTTGAGTAGTTTCTAAAATAAATGGGAGGGTTTCCAGATCGGACTTGGACTTAAAGGTTTAACCAAAAGCCCATTAATATCAGTTTTTGTCCATAACTTTACATTGCGATGGCCTTAACGATATGATAAACATGGTAGAGGAACAGGTTGATAATTTAGCGTAAAACAACAATGTGATTACACCGGATAGTCGGGAAAGACACGGATACACGAATGCAGTATTTACATCGAGATGTTGTGATTGATTGTACATTAGTTAATGATTAGTTTAACTTTACTGAGCAGAGTTTTCGGTTGGTTAAATATTGAAATAATGAACATCTGTTTAGGACATTTGTCGCGTTTTCAGTTAAAAAACAACTGACGTTTCTGTGTAATTCTTTTTCAAAATAGTATTAGACATCTTTAAATGGTCCACATGGAACGAAGTCAGGACATACCACAAGTCTGACGGAAATTACGATTTTTTTCATTATTCATTATTAAACAATTGACCCATCATAGTTTCTTCTTTCCAAGCAATCATGCAAGTTTCAGGGAATTTCCTTCCAGGGCGCGGCTGCAGAATGTTACACCAGCATCTGCCAAGTACCAACATGATTCCCCAAACTGAGTCTGTTATCATCTGACCATTATAACATGATTATACTACGTTTACCCCGTATAAATCATCAAATCCTGCTTACCAAAATATGCCCAGGTATGCACTGAAATCCTATATGCCCGCCATTAAATAGCGTTCTCTGTTTCTCGAGTTCCAGAAAATACCCACATGTAGTATTTCGTCTTTACTGGAAATCAAAACTTGGATAAAATGAGCGGGTATATATGGCTGTTCGAGGTCAGTCAATGTATGAACGTTAGTAATGGGTTTCGACTTCATTCACGTAAATTAGTATATATTGTACTCTCTTTTGAAGCAATTTTAATGAACTTAAAAATGTGAACATTTTAGTGTTAGTTCTGTCAAAAACAGACGAAAATATTGTGTTTGCTGTTAATTCAGTATCTCATCTTATTTTCATATTCTTTCGTTTTTATTTCAAAGTCAAAATTCCGTAGACGTCTTTACAGAAATCTGGACAACAAACTCTTCTTGAGACCTACGACCAAAGAGTCGAACATTGGCAAAACTTTACTTTTTAACCAAGCACAAGGATAGGTTTTGTCAAGAAGACAAATTTGCGGGCAATATTGTCATAAATCCTCCACAAAGTTCAGTATTGTTCTGCCAGGCATCAAAATAAACTCAGACTTACTTGAAATTGTTATAACGACATACAGTCGCCCCTCCCCCGATTTTTATATTTTCACCAATTTCTTAACTTAATTTAAGTGTCTCAAAGCGTGTGATTTTCAGGGCATTAAAGATTGTGTCATTAATTTGCACGTCAAAAACACCTAAATGAATGAAATCAGCTGAAATCATATCCAATGTGAAGATTAATATAAATAAACACCTCTCATAGAGACTTGGGGTAAAATATTGAATTTTGGTGAAAATTTGGACGGTTAAACTTCATCCTTTTTCAAATGACTCTGAAGTCTTTAAAAAAAAAATCCGTGACCTCGACATGCACGGGTCGTTCCAAAATTGTCCGATCAGCCGTTAGCTGAAGGTCGTGCGGAGGTTAGCCGTTTAACCAATCAGTGCGCTCCGCTGGTCTTGCTACGGTACACATAACTGCGATTCGCAATTTGAGCAAAATTTAAACTCACGGAAAGAACAAACATTCTGGTAACATGTCGTTATTAGTTTTTCTCATAAAACAACAAATTCATGACGAATGGATCTCAAACTTTCAACACACCATTTGTAAGTACTAAACTACCGTTTGGTATTGATAATGAAGGGAAGTAATGGACTTTAAATCAGATATGTCTCTCTGAAAAGACAAATAAGATTTTTTTTCCATTTACCGAAACTACACAGCCATGTCCTATTCCAAAGTGTACTGCAAAAACAGGCATTATGAGGTCAAAGCTATAGTCTATCAAACCCATGGGGTAACGTCTGTGGGCATTATGATAATTGCGGGTCATGGTTTTCGTGTTCACCTTTCATCCGGTTGGACCATGGACCTACGTGGTTGGACGAAAGTATACCATGAACCTAGGTCCATGCCTATGCGGGCTATACCAGTAATGCTGCGACAGCACACGACAAGGTGGTCATGCGGAGATGGTCGTGCAAACTGACCGTGTATCCAACCTCATTATCTCTCTTTATTCCAGGGTCGTTGATCCTTGGTCATTTGGTTAGTTCAATGTCCCTAAAAAGCTCGTGCCACCATCGATTGGTCATTCTTTGAAAGGCAGGCGACCATGACACTCGAACGAAATGGAGTACTGTAGCAGCGTTGCTTTCATTCAAGTACAAGAGGTTAATCATTGGATTTGATGGTAAATTAATTATACATACGCATCAGAAAGTTGAATACACCCTGACATGTTGGTTGGCTAAAGATAATCGGATTGATGCCCAGGATTGATGCCTCTTGGCATCAATCTACCCTCACTTTGCATAATAGCCGCTACGCGTGGACAGCAGCTGTATCTGCCATACAATCATGTACAGTGAAGTTTATCGTTATTATACTGTATTGTTTGACCATAATGCGACAGTAAACGTTGCTGAAAATACTGGTATAACCAAAAAATAAAAAATTGCGCGAAACGTCTTTTGGTATTGAAACGACGTGTACGTCGAGTGTATTTGCATAGATGCATATGTATATGTTTGGTCCGTCCCAGACACTCTCTATCAGACATCATTTAATAAATTCTATGTATGGCTCATTTAGACCTAATAAAATACTGCGCAAGTTCATCTTGCCAGATATTGTGTAGGGAATCAGCGTCAGTATGCCGAATGTACATGCACTGGGGGAAATCGAATTAAAAACAGGTTTATAAAACATCCACCACTGCAGAATAAAGGCGATCCACCTTACAAGTTCGTATGCCAGGAAAATTAATGATTCGATCAACAGAAAATGTACCCACACGAAAAATTCTCTGTCTCCCTCTATAGTTCTATGTTTTCACCGTCTGCATTGTTTTGCGGGCTTTCTGCTATCACATAATCACATGCAGCGCAAGTGGAAATGTTATACTTCAACTAATCTTTCTCCCCTCTTCTAACATATTATAACTTTATACTAGAAACATAAGTTTGATTGAGCATATAGTGAAATTCACTGACTCTGCTTTCACGCAGAATATTTTTTGTTTATTCTTCTGTTTTCGCGAAAACCACTTTCAGTTTGCAGAGGAAGGCGAACTTGGAAAAACTCAACTAAACAACAAAATTCCAGTATTTGTAAATCAGTAAGGTACCAACTTCGTAATATTGGGTTCATCAGAAAATACTTAACTAAATCGGCTACAGAGAAGTTGGTTCACAGTCTGATTTCCTCTCGACTTGATTTTGGAAATGCTATGTAATGCTATCTAAAAAACACACTCATATCACCTCACTCTGAAATCACTTCACTGGTTGCAAGTTGATGATCGCATTATTTTCAAAATTTTACTTTTCGTTTTCCATTGCATCAAGGGTTCATCAAAAACATGGGGGAACGAGCTTTCGCTCACGCTGGTCCTGCTCTATGGAATAGCCTACCTGCAGTTATTAGAAGTTGCAATACCCCGGAGTCATTCAAACGCAGTCTAAGAACTTACTTGTTTAATGCCTCCCGTTGATTACTTCATTTTTCCCATTTTTTAACTCCCTCCCCCAAAATTCTGTAGTATACCCTGCGCCTATAGAGCACACTGCAGAGTGGATTTGGCGCAATATAAATCATATATATTATTATTATTAAAGGTATTGACTAACATTTACCACAGTTAAAAAATCTGAGCTACATGATTCCCCATGCTACCATTCTCTTTGATTAGGTCAAAAAATGACGCACTGAAAAAATTGTATTTCAAAATGATTAGGCCTATTTAGTGCTTTAAAAAGTGAAAATCGTAAGTTGATCGGATTCACCTGCCCATTTTCTCCCATAGATTTACCGTGTGAACACCTACGCTATTTACTTATTTAAACTCGCCCCGAGTTTTAATTGTTTATTCATGCATAACTTGCCATTGGCAGTGTAACTTTCCAAACTGTTTTATTCTATAGGGTGTTTATTTGTCCATATGAACACTACTATGTAGTTCAAATATCAAAATTTGACAATCTTTTATATTGAAGCCCCACAATGTTAGCCTATCACTTAAATGGTTATTCTTCAAACAACTTTCAGCAAACACAATTTGCATCAAAACCTTGAAAGATTCTATGTTTCAAGTTTTACAATCATTTAATATTCATAGATAAGAAAATTGTCTAAACTTCCCCATCATTTTCTAAAGAGTGTTCAATGTCAACAACCACAGATTTCCACATGCCTGCACCTATTTTTTTTTTCAAAACTATGCCTCTGGGCCAGGAAATTTACAAACAAAATTGACATTTCTAGCATTCCACCACAAAACCCATTGTCAGAGAACTTCCAGGGGTGCTAGGTAATCAAGCTTAAACAGATGTAAACAGATTTAACAAAGTGATAATTGATAGCATTTTCAACGTGTCGAGGAAACGTAGGAAACAAAAAGAATATTGTGTTGCTGGTAATTCATTCCCAATCACATCATATTTCTCACTTCCTGCCCAGACCCTCCAGAGTGTATCAGACCAACGCTGGTTTCTGTCAACTTTTTTTATTAAATCTCATCTTTCCTTTGCTTTCAGGCACATCAGGTTTGAATTATAGGAGACAGTGGAAATAAAATCTAGCTCCATAATTACTCCTGACTTGGCACAGTCGTCACGATTATTGTTGAAAATGAAACCAAAACAATGAGTGTTGTACACGTTTCAAGAGAAATACAGAGAATGGGTGAGATAAACAGAAAACCACTTTCTTGCTACTGTGGACACAACACGTTAGTAGAGCTGAGGAATTAAGATGTGAGCTGTCATCGATACCAATTGAAATGCCGCCTGCTAGACACCGGAGTTCTGAAGAAACGACCTGATTGGCCGATGATGAACTCTCTCTATATAATATAGGAGCAGCAAGAGGAAGTGTTTAATTCATAACAAGTGGGAATCTCGTAACGTGGAAACTTAAGACATGATTACTAACATGTTGTAGGTCTCCTATCTACCCCACACCTCTCCTAAGACCTACAAATCTAACCACAATATTTTCCACAATTCCCTTTCCTACCCTGCTAACATGAAGTTAATCAGTCCAGGAACATATTCAAGACATAACAGTAACTTACATGTAGAAAATTATATAAGATTTCAGTCTTCTTCACATACATTATGACAAACAATTTGTTGATCTACATAATCTTCATTTTGCCTTTAACAGGCATTAAAATCTTTTACTGAATCAGAAACAAGATGGTAAAATATCTGAATTTGAATCACAGCGATTAACCAATTGGGGATGAAGGGCTTCATTTTTTTGTACAGAAGCCCAGTACCTTGCACACTCAGACATAACCAGAAAAGGATTAACTTTTCAGTTAAGTTCACAATTAATGCCATGGACAGATTGCCTACAAAAACTCGCTAAGGTAGTAACCACTCCCTCCCCCCCCCCGAAAAATAAATAAATAAATTTAGCATCTTCAGCTCATGAAAATGGATAATTGTAAACCATGATGGTAATGTATGTCACCATGGATTTGCTTGTATAATTATGTTTTGAAGGAAAGGATACTAACAGAGTACACCCTGTACTATTTTGCAATAAATTAATAATTACAGACAGATATTGAAATAAAGGCTAAACAAATTAATATACTCGTATATACCATGGGACTGATTTAATTGAAGTGTAATGACAGGTGCGATGCCTTGGGGATATGTAACACCATATTAACGATGATATACCACAGGACCTAGAAAGTCCATTCAAATTGTTTTCTTACCGATTCCTTGAAGGGATTACAGCAGTAAATTGTAGGAAGCAGGACTTAATTTGTACTAGTTTCCCCCCAGACTGACCCCAATCGATATTAATTTCTCGAATCTGTTTCGTCCAACATTGACAAATCTTCTTACCTCTGATGACATCAAAATCCCAGAAACAATTGAACATATCCTGTTTGGTTTTTCTGGTATTTTGCCGAATTTGTTTTTCATCTGGTGTTAATTACAGACCAGACCACTATCCAAGTAGTGCGTAAATGAGGAGAAAACCGCATAGATCTGATAATTTGAATATCTTTAGTTAAAAGGGTATATTTTTTCTTCTCCTTTTTTCTGTCATGTATTTGTCTACGAAACTGTGTTTGTTTCTTTGAATATTGATCGCTATGATGGAAAAATTAAATAGATGAATGAATGAATGAATGAATGAATGAATGAATACAAAATGACTGAATGACTGAATGAATGAATGAATGAATGAACGAACGAATGAATGAATGGATGACTATATACACAAACGTCGCTTTGCATTGCTATGGCTATAGGGTTTTATTCACTTTACTAGTCATACAAGCATTCATTTTTGCTTCTTTACATAATATACAATATGCCTTTTATCTGTTTGACTTGTTTCAGTTTCATTACATTCTTTTACCCCCCCCCCCAGCACTTTCACTTTTATGAGAGCTCTTGTTTGAGGTAATAATACATAAGTATCAGCAGTTGTCAAGCTAATACAATAGATCAATCCAAACGTGCTATGATTACAACAATTCAACACATAGTTACCAAAAAGTAGAAAACACAATTCATATTCATCATACATGTACATGCATGGTATTTCTACTTTCAGGCAAAAATGTGGTTATTTTTAGTTCTTATGTCATTATCCTTAGATTTAAAAAAACCTGACATCTGGTCAAATGACATAATCCCAACAAACCAAACTAATAGCTTTTACAAAAGCTGATTTTAGCACACACAAAAATGTGGGGGTTGTAAAGTGACTTGCACTCTTGCACGTTTTCCTGGGACCGCAAACCGAGTGAAAACATGCATACTGGAGATGTATATCACACAGGTGATCCGGCTGATCAGAGTTCTGGAAATTAATGTGGTCAGGTGAAATCCATGCCATGCCACGGTTGACCAACTGGTCAAACCTTGACCTCATTCCTCGATGACCAGTCCAACAACTGGACAGTCGTGGGGATAGACAGGCCAAGGAAGCAGCAGTTTGAGTGAGATTTGTTAGTATCCGAATTGAAGGTAAGTGCGACCACAGATTGCACAGATTGCAACAAAATAAGATGACCGGGAATTCTTTACATATTTGTCTATTTATGGAGAAAAAGTAGGTGTGGCCACAAAATAAAATGATAAAAACAAAACATACAAAATAAATTGTTTTAACATGTTGACCATGGGAACTGGATGTGTCATGTAATAACATGTTGCCTCTGAGATTTTGAAAATCCCATAGAGTTAACACAGGGCACATCCAGTTCCTGCAGTCAACGGGTTAACCTTATGGACATTATACATTCTAGGAGGCAATGTGTTAAGGCAAGCCCTCCATACTTACAGATGAGTCAAGGCTTGCATGTCTTCAAATGTCCCCTCAGAGATTGATGAGATGTTATTTCCATGCAAAGACCTGCATCAAGAAAGATGATGAAAATAAAGATAACTTGAGTAAAAAAAAATGAAGAAACCAAGTCAGGATTAAAGGTTAGTGACATGATTGGGAACACTTGAAAATGCCTCAAGAACCAAATGAGTTACAATAACATATGGGAAAGTGGTCTCTTTTGCTACACGTGAAAGCTCGCGCACGCCCCCGTGCTTTAGTCTATGGGGCTTGTCAGCGAAAACTGTAGCTCGGTGAAATAAACGAATATATTTTAAAAACTATAACGAATGACAGTCTGGGGTAATCGGTAATAGATAAAGTACACTCTTTCCTGCTAGAATCCGAAATTTGAAGAAATTTGGACCTGTAATTGCGTCGGACTTTCTGTTAAAAAACAGCCTTTTGACAATTTTTCAGATCAACTACTCCGTAGGACTGTACGTAACTTCCTCCAAGTTTTCTAGTTTTGGCGACGAGTATCGGTCTTTGAAAGAACGTAGCTCCTCAACAGCTTGACCTACGAAGCTGGGGTAAGCGGCATTCTGTCCGCAAAACAGTTTTTTATAACATACGTCAAACTGGTGGTGATTGGTTTAGAAACGTCATCGGACTTAATGAAAAACTAAGAGGTTCACTTTTTCGTACTCCAATCACTTTCGTTGATATTGCGACCGTATTATGCATGACGTCATGCTTCGTTCGGTCTACACGTGTACACCTATGCGGAGACAGCATCGTGTCTTAGGGGTATCGGTATGACTAGCTGTGGTGCGTGTGTTGTACCAAGGAAGGGAACATTGTGTATCGTATAATTATTTGTAGTTCCATGATATAATAAACGCCCTGTTTTCAGTGAAAGTACATGTACATGTCCCATTTGCCTTGGCTAAAAATTGAATGGATCGTATCCTATCACTCTGTGGTATGTGTTTCCGTACAGCATGTGTATGACCCCTCGGGCTTCTCATCCTACCCATTTGCGATAATGGACTAGTTCGTATAGCATTCACTGCTCGCTGACCGCGGTTTGACCGCACAGGATAATGAATATTCATTAACATGCACACATGTGCGGGGTGTCCGCCTAGCACGTTCGGAGCAAGCAAAGGAGACAAATGCTTTCATACTTTCCCATATGTATACCAACTATACACTAGCAGGAGTGGATCTCCCACCTGGGAGGATTTGTCTGTAATTTGTTTATTTAAGGAGAATCAAGCATAAACATAACATAAGAGTATCTTAATTTTATCCGGGGACGATAAAAATAAGCCCCATAGAGAGCCACACAGCAAGTTTCCATGCTACGAGTGATATTGACATTGTTTATTTTAGAATGAGTCAACGTTTGACTACAAGATTTTCACAGGAGAATCCTTGCATAGTTTACTTGATTCTAGAGTAGTTTCAGCCCAAGTTGAGGACTACCCTCAATCATGTTATTTACCTTTAAAGGAAATTACAGAATAAGAAGTAGTAATCATTGTAGTATTATCCAACAGAGTACTTGCCTAGGGCATACAGGGTGGGGGTAATGCCATTATGCCAAGATACAGTTGTAAAGTATAAAAGTAAGCTTCAGATTCTATTCTATCACAAATGAACCAAGCCATTGGGGATACAATTACATTTCCTTGAAGGATGGAGGGGAACATTATTGTGCCCCCCCCCCCCAATAAAAAAATTAACTTGTTATTGCTTCATAAACTTGTTAATTGTGACAGGATGGTGTTATTGCTTTTCTCAAAGTAAGAAAATCTATGTAAATATAAGCCAGAGTTATTATTTGGGGGAGTTTTAAACTGGAAGTTTGTAACTTGATATGTGTGCGTGTGAACTTGCGATACTAACACAATTATGTTTGAAAGAGTAATAACAAAACCGGATATAGATTAAGTGACTACAGTAGTGTGGTATACAACAATGGCTCTGATGAATTCACGCCAATACCTGTCAAATCTTATCATGATTACAACTGGCTATTTGTGTGAATCATGCAATTTTTTTTATCTGACAAAAATTTTCCTCTTCACCCTTCTTCCGCAATATAGCAAAAGTGTGAATGAATGTGTTCTGAGAAAAGTTGTGTGATATACAATCATTCAATATGCTACAAAAAAAACACAATCTTGTGTATGACACTTTTTTCTTGAATTTTAATTCAGGTACTCATTACTCAATATTATACTATCACACGTACAGGAAGCAAATAGACAATGCTGTTATTAGCAATCAAAGCTTACATCTCTATCACAATCATTATCATCATCATCATCATCATCATCATCATCACCATCATTATCATCATTATCATCATCATCACCATCATTATCATCATCATCATCCTCACCATCATCATCATCATCATTACCATCATCATCTTTATCTTATCAAGTGTTAATATTATATGGTAGATTCCCCAAAATGAAATAACCAAATATCTTTACCAGTTGAAACTCTAATGTTTGTAGGCCTATCTCTATCTCATAAATTCACTTTAAAAAACATTAACAGGAAAACGTTTCAGAATCATCATCAATATACATCTGAACTCACGGTGAAACTGATACAACTGAATAAGATGAATTATAAGCCAGAATCCTTTTAACATGTTGACATATTAAATCTACCTTCTTGTAATTTCCTGATAAACAAGTGTGAAGATTAATGATTAACAGCTTGTTCTGTCAAAAGCCAGGTGTGTTAACCACAACTGGTGAAATACACACAAAAAATGCAAGTCACTGCCCGACTGCCCGAAAGAACAGAAATTGACTTGAAACTGGTAAACAAGTAGGAATTTGCACCTGGCTGAAATGTACATCATAACTGAAGCACATCTGTGCATATGGTTGATTTCAAATAACTTCTTCATCACCATCATCGTATTCATCATACTCATCATCGCAATTATCATCACCATCACCATCATCCCATCCTTATTTTCATCTTCTTTTCCTCACCATCATTTAACTTCCATTTCCCATGAACAGATGGGTCAGACAGGATATCTTATGGCATATTCCAGGCAACATGGTCCAGCACAAATTTGGTGCTAAGCCCCTACCATGTAGATTAGACCAAAGGAGCTGACCCAATTGTCTTGTAGTGTCTTTTTCTATTTCTGTAGCCTCCCACTTTTGAATCCTTACATTTCTTCATCTCATTTTCTCTGTCCAAACCTCAGAAAAAAAAACTCAAAACTAAACTATGCCAAAAAAAAGTAATCAACTCTGAGAAACTCTAGCTGAACTTCAACTGAACTTTACAAAAAACAGGAGCAGAAAGCCCACTATGTGTAACCGGAAAATATGATGACTACCATTTGTAACATCATTGTTACCGAGAATGGGGAAATTCAATCCAACTGATTTCAAACATCAGCAGGTCCACAAATTAATGCATGTTGTCAGAGATTTTGACATGGTAATTACACAAAACTTTTCCAGAAGGTTAAAACATGTAAGTTGCATTATCAGGTATTTTGAAGTTATTGCTTCATCATTCAAAGTGGAAATTTTTGGAAGAAGGGGTTATGGAAGTAATATCATATGAAATATAAAACTAATCTCATAAATGTTTGTTGACACAGTGAACAACTGCTCATCCAAAATGGAAACTTACTACCTTTATCATTTTGTAGTAATTATTTCAATGTGTTAGGTGAACTGACTCTTTGAAGATAGGGTTAAACAGGGGATGAAGCATGACTGTCACAGAATAGGAATAATAATTGAGGGCTGTTGCTGCTATGGTAGTTGTAGTTGTAGTTGTAGTGTTGTAGTTGTAGTTATAAGTGTTGGTACAGTTGTTATTGCAAATGGGCCATATCATAACAAAGTTGTGTAGCATGTCCTTTAAACTGTCATGTTTATAAGCAATTACAGACTTTAAAGAGATTATTCAATTAAAAAGAAATTACACCCTTTGCCACAAAGCACTTTCAATGCCATAGTCAGATTATTATTAGTAAAACACTATTATCACATTGGAGATGATTTGATTTCAATATATCATGCATTCTCAATAGACATCAGCCCAATATAAACTCCTCAAAAAAAGTTTGGAAATCTGAGTTTGATCGGTCATATCTCCCGTTTCGTAGTAATAATCAATGCAAGCTTGGTATCATCGGAAAGATTATTTGATTTTCTTTAAAATGACACCCTACTTGTTATGATTATGAAACCAGGGAAAGGGCGGTGTCTTAAAATGTGGTGTAAAGTGTAAATTGAAAAGCTGCAAAATGACCAATGTTCGGTAAAACAACAAATTTTAGTTGTTGTTGATAAGTGAGTTTTAAATGTCTTTGGTGTTATGCACTCTAATATGAACATTGACATGGATTGAAAGAACACCTGAACAAGTAAGCAAAATAACAACAACAAGTGAAACAACAATAAACAAACATGTATGCACATTTAAAAACTGGATATAAGGCATTTGATCTCACAGACATTTACTCTCAACACATTAACACAACACAGTGATAAAACAAGTATCAGGGGCTTGATTTGCATGGATTTCATGTTTATCTTCCATGGATCTTTGATTTCATCAATGTTTATTGATTTTAATAACATGATCAGAGTTCATTTCAGTATCGGGTGGAAGACCCACGAACCGCACCACCGCTGGCACCACTTCCACATGCTGTTGATGAGCTTTGTGATTCGTTGCTGTGGTTGGTATCCCACTCGTCAATCAGTAATTGACGCAAACTTGCCAATGCGTGCATTTTTACTCTCTTCCGCACAGCCCGGCAAGTTGATCCACAAATGTTCAATGGGATTGAGGTTTGGGCTGCATGCAGGATAGTCCATTCTTGTGATACCCTCTATCTGAGAAAAATCCATGCAAATCAAAGCTCTGGCACTTTTTTTACGTTGTGGTGTTAATGTAGTGAAAGGTCCGTGAGATTAAATGTCTTATGTCCAGTTTTTAATGCCCATACATGTTTTTCTTCACTTTTTGTTGTTGTTGCTTGCTTATTTGCAGGTGTTCTTCAATCCATGTCAATGTTCACATTAGAGCGCATAACGACCAAAGAGACATTGAAAAACTCACTTATCAACAACAACAAAAATTTGTTGTTTTACCGAACATTGGTCATTCTGCAGCTTTTCAATTTACACTTTACACCACATTTTAAGACACCGCCCTTTCCCTGGTTTCATAATCATTACAAGTAGGGTGTCATTTTAAAGAAAATCAAATAATCTTTCCGATGATACCAAGCTTGTATTGATTATTTCTACGAAACGGGAGACATAACTGATCAAACTCAGATTTCCAAACTTTTTTTGAGGAGTTTATCTCATTCTCAGTCTCCAACTGGTTCAGTTTTGTCATAATGGTACTGAGATATTTAAGTCGTCTTCCACACTAAGGATATTACCCCTGTGTGCTTGATATCAAGTTTTATTACTCTCCCCAGCTATTTCAAGTTATCAGTGGTTATCAAAGAAGAAAATAAGACATGCTTACAATGAAATCATCAAGGGGCCAATGACCTCCCACACTTTTAATGATTACAGCATAATAAAAGTGAGATTAATTTCATACCCATGTCATAATTATCATGGTGTCCCATTATTCACCAACCCCCAAGTATCACAGGAAATCTGTCACGCTTACTTGGGAAAACTTTTTAGTCCCAAAGTTCCTCTGAAATTAATCACAAGTACCATGGTAAATACCAGGACTATGTGACCATCAAGATTTGGCATACACAATTAATTATAGAGGATTTTAGAAGAAGTAATTGATTAAAAGCTAGCATTTTTATTAATGTGAATCATCCATATCAAAGCTCCACTGAAATGAATCATTAGTACTATGGTTAATACCAAGACTATGTGATCACAAAGAATCTGGCATACACAACTAATTATAGAGGATAACAGGAGAATTATTCAATTAAAAGTAAGCATTTTCATTACTGTGAGTCACAGAGAGCATGGTAATAAAGTAAAAGTTTATTTGTAGTGCTCAGTATATCTATTTGAAGTTGAATTGCAAATTTGTGTTCATGACTTTTGTGCGCGAGTGTTCATGTTCTTGGCAAAGCTACTCATGTATTCATAAACAATTTTGAACTCATTACGCATTTACAAACAAATCACTCAGTGTATGGTATTTATTGAACAAACATATTTTCAGTCTTTTTCTGAAGCAACATGATGATATTGCCACCCTTCCACGAAGACAAACAGAGGAAATATCTTTGCTAAAAACAATTATCGAACACAAACAAACTGTCTATGCCACTTTTGTGGAATAGCATATTACATTGCTAACAGTGAGATAATATAACAGTGATTACGTCTGATAGAACTGCATAAGTTATCACTGAACATTGATAATCTACATTGCCTCATGACTTCACAGATCTGCTTCTGTGAATTTTTAATGTATAAAAATAATATTGTTCTTTAATCATATATGAAATCTAACATACAGAAATATCAGGATAGATGTATAGCAAACAACTTTACACAGAGCTGTAGCAAGATTTATCAGGGAGATAGAAAGTCAGTGAGGAGATCAAGAGCAAAGAAGGAAGCCAGAATAAAATGGGAAACATGAAGAACGGAAGAAGGGGTGGGAGGTGGATGGGTTTGTGGAAGATGTGCCCTAATCCTATGGGGAAAGGGACACCAGGCTCATCCTGTACATCTTAAACATATAAATGCTAACACAATGAAGATGTCCTCATACAAAAAGAGGCCCTTACTATGTAATCAGAAAATGATATGTATTTTATGAATGGCAACTTACTTAACTTGAGCTGATTGAGTTAGTCAGTGTGTATGTGTCCTCTGTGTGTGTATCTACATATGTTTGTATGTTTGTGTGGGCTGGAGTGGACTAGACACACGAACTTGTCGCACTGATAATAATATGCAGTGAATTGTACTCTGTCTGTCTGTTAAATCATATGGCACTTTCCCAAATAACTAATACAATGCAGACTTATCTGTTTCACAATTCCCCCCCCCCTTTTTTTTACTCTTTCAGTGTTTCAAGTTTGCGGCCTGGCTGTGCCACAAGAGACCGTCAATGGCATTCACATTGATAAGCACTGAAGCTTGCAACTGGCTTACATCTGTCACACGCCAGCCCCACTCAAAACGAACGCTGAATCACCCGATCGACTTTGACGTGCCACACGTTGGAACACTTTCGGTCAAGCTGAATCAGAACAACGACCAACAAAGGAGACGATTGCACCAATGATTTGGTTTCACTTACACAACAGTTCATCACATGTACTTTTTCGTGGGCTAAAATTACCACAGACGTTTTGTTTGTCGTCATAAATTGGAGTCTCCCAGAAATCCGTGAATCATCGTACTTCACTTCCAAGTCAAATTGATGGGATTCTTGGTTGGTCTAAATATTGCACCAGGATACGTGTTGATCCCTATTGTTTATCACTTCTACAAATCTATCACCCAAGTGTTATCTCAGTGAAGCCACAGTTCTGATATGGCCGGAGGCACATTTAATTCAATCCTTCCTTTACCAGTTTTTGTGATTTATTTTTATTTATTTTGTTATTTTTTTGGTAGGCTTGTGTTTTTTTTCATAAATTGAAATGCAGGTCATACAGTGCTTACACCTTTCACTGATACATGTAACACCATGTAACACCACAAAACTTTATTGCATGAAAAATTAAAACCTGATAAGAAATTGAAATTCAATAGATGCTATTTAAGTTGAAATGTTATCAGATTGTTTTAAGTACATGTGACATGTCCCCACGATAACCTGATAAACTTGTACATCTCATAAAACATGAAACTGGGAAGAAAACTACTTAGGGTGAAAAAAATTAATATTTAAACTTTTGCAAAATGTGGAGGTCATAAATCATATATAGCAAGTTGGTATATAGAACTAGCATTTTTATACTCACAGAATTCTGAGTTGTGAAAGTCCCATGAAGGCTGTTGGTGGGATACAGCTGATTCTGTTGTAGCTCAGGATACTGGTAAGGAGAGAAGAAAAAAAATACAGGATGTTTTAAAAATGACCCCCAAAAAACTTGGCAATTGGCTGCATTGCAACTGAAATTAACATGATAATTTTTCTTCATGTCACTTGTCACCTCAATCATTTGCCAATCTTATCCAAGATGGCCAATATTGTAATGAGTTTACACTGAAGAATAAGAGAGCCACACTTTGCAATTAGTATATTATCCAATCATAGCATAGAATACATTAATTGTGTGTGTGCAACGGGGGGGGAGAGTATGCTGTTTATGTCTTTGTTTTTTCTTTCCTACTAATACACTTGTATGTTGCATTTTCAAATAAAATTCCTTTTTTTTCCTTTACCCTTTTTAGCCAGAAAGGTCATTTCCCTTATTGGTCAGAATTGAGGGGCAGGAGTTTCTACACACTGCACAGTTTGAGAGTTCAAACTGTAACAGTGTATAATACACTTTAAATAGCAGCTGCATTGGTTTGTATTACTCATAAATGATAAACACATTATACCTGAGACTAGAGGGGGGAGACTATCAAGATATCATACACACAGCTCTGAATCCGGGCCATCCAGGAATTTGTACTTTGCTTTGCTTTTCAAAGAAAATAAATACTTCTTCTATAACTACTAATCTTTATCATAAAGTGCAATACATAATTTTGGTTTTCTTCGTTTTGAAATTTGATTCATCTTGTATGAATTTTTTAATCAAGCCTTAATTACAAATCAATAGGTAGAACTCATTTGTTCAATCAATACCAGCAAGTCAAAAGTACACTGTAACCTTGTCCCTCAGTCATTATGTAGGTGAAGGAAACAACTTGGTAATGTTTTGTTTTAACAACATTTCTTCCAACATGTATCACCCTCTTTACGTTATAATTCCATAAACTCTCTCCGGGGAATTAGGACGTCCCTTTCATCCACAGGATATGGACGGGAAGCAGTTGATGCGAGCCAAATCAGGAAAAATAGCCGGGAAAATTGGGACGAAAATCTTGAAGACCATTCTGGTTGTTAACCTGTCTTCACGAAGACCGGGGATGTATTAATTAGAGATGCTAATTCAGCTCTTGAGATGACAGAGTGGATTGTCTCCTCTATCTCTCCGCGAAATAATATTAATCTATAATCTACCACATGTGTTTCTCCTTAAGGTCTGTGGCTACACTGACACTACCGTACATTAACCCATTGCCTTCAAGATTCTAAACATCCCATAGAGTTAATACCGAGCACATCCGGTTCCTGTAGCCAACGGGTTAACTCATTGAAGACAATTTGATTTTGATATAATATGCATTCTCCACAGACTCCAGCCTGAGATTTTTCATACTTGGTTCTCAATGGGTTAATTTCCAAACTAGATATCTGGTACTAAGTCAGGAGGAATTCCTGATATCTTTCCTCAGCTGGTCAAGAACAATCAAAAAATGCTCAACGCACAGAAATATTTCTGTGGAGTATCAACATCCATTGGCAAGAAAGGCAACAAGAACAATTTAGCCACAAAATGACTCCCAAATTACTCCCATGTTACTCTCTAGTCTTGCAAATTGCAGTTGAATAATCTTTGTTTATTTTCTTATAATTGTAACGTAAAAAAGTGAAAATTACTTAAGAATTTTTTAGAAGGTGGAGCTGTTACCCCCCCCCCCCCCGAGCATACTACCACTATTTCTTTTTAAAATGGGGGGATGAGACCTCTTTCCATGTTCATTATAATTTAAGAGTTCATGCAAATTCTTAATATTTATTTCAGAATTTTAAGATTAGATCTGCTGCTGAAAATTTGTCAAAGAATGATGTACAAACAATAACCATTTTCTATACTTACAAAAAAACTATATATGTAAGGCATAATTACATCCAATGTTCTCTGACAAACTATATGGTACAAGACTGACAAGGTTCTGCAATATATCGGTAACATGGTAATGTTCTCGGATGTCCCGTGGAAAATTACCATTACGTAGCATTAACTACGCATCTTTCATTGCTTGTGAATCACGCAGCGGAGTGAAATTTATACCTAGTCACCACGTGTGGACGAAACACAGAGTGAGGACTGTTTGAAAACGCTTGAAAGCTATAGAACGAAACCTTGTCGTTCTGATTCATGTTATACAGCCACTGGCTTCCTGCTCCCTGATGATGGACAAGCATATCTTGCAAGGGGAAAAGGTAGATGTTTGTGACATCATTATGAGGATGTACGGCCGGTGAGCTTCAGGACGTGAGACAAGGGAGAAGAGGACACCCCAAGGGGATGGGGAGGGGGGTCAGGTATGCCCCATAGGCCAGGTGAAATATGTATCAGCCACCGAGGGGTGTTAATGATCAGGACTCAACAAGGGAAATCCCCTGGAGCCGGTGTTGTCACTGATATCAATTAGTGCTTTTCAGCACTGCTAATGAGGTGTGCAATGTTGGCATACCGAAGGAAACCCCAAAACCAGCCTTTTCTCGAAAAGGCTCTTGAAGAGTTTAAGATAGGTCAGATTGGGTTTAAAGTAAAAAGTTGAGACTGTTCTAAATTTTAATGTCACACAGATGCTGTAGAATAGATATGACTGACAGCCCAGGTAGATTTGAAAATTATAATAAGGTTAAAAATCAAAGGAATATTAAATTGGATAAAATATGGATTATGCTATAATTCCTTTTAATTATATACATCTAAATGGTAATTAAAAATTACTGCTGGAGAGCAGCATTACCAGGCATATTGCAACAAAAAGATGTAGGCCTATGTATAAAAAAAACCCATTACATTTTACTTTTACAATTTCTTTTGTAATATCAGCAGAATCACACAAAAGATGAAGGGCTACCTAAGCATTAGTAATAACAATACATACCGGTACATGAACATATGACAGTGAATACACAAATCGTAGGTGTAGGTATGCCCATTACAGTCTTGGTGTGAAAAGCTAAGATTTACTCCACCCAATAATGAACATTTTCTGTTTCTTTTCTTTTCTTTTCTTCTTTCTTTTCTTGTTTTTATTTTTATTTTATTTTTTTATGGGGGGGGGTTAAGACTGGCCTTAGGGTGACTTGGATGAAGAGATGAGACAGACGAAAGGTTCAGGGCCCCAAAAAATATGAAAACAAA
>JZLH01S0631920.1:3227-18046 GCA_001188425.1 Eucidaris tribuloides | reverse complement strand
CCGGTCTAGCTTAGCCGCGTTTAATTGCATTTACAATACAATACAATACCATTAATATTTTATATAGCCGCTTCAGCAAGGCTTACTTGATCTAAGCGCTTTACAATATTGAAATGTTACATAATGATTGACAAAAAAAAATGAGAAAATACATAAAAGAAACAAAATCAAAACAAAGTCAATTTAGGCGAAAAGATGACTTAAGCTGAGGATTTTAAATGTCTTAAGTTGCGGGACGAGCGGACGGGTATCTGGCAATTTATTCCATAAACATTGCAGGCCGGAACTCTACTGCTAATAAGAGCATTTATCACCAATGTTGAAGTGTGAAGCGGTTCTCTGTTCCTGGAGACACCGAACTCGCCACAGACTTCACATTTATCATTTATTAAGCGTAGCGCTGAGCGTAAGAGTTATATGCTATATAAGGGTATTTCTATCGGAACCTATGGGGGAATGAGCATGTTAGAGCGTCCTGAATGTACTACAAGGTATCTACTTGTCCTTATTAATAAACGCCATTGAAAAAAGAGTAAGTGTTTGAATGAATTCGTTCTGAAACGCGTAGCCAACTTTCAGTCTGTTTTTAACAAAGGTGATGTTGGAATCTCTGCGCGCCTGCCCCACCAAATATAATCGAGCTGCCCTATTTTGGATGCCGTTTCTGTAATTTTTGTGTATCTTTCCTTGTTATGCCAATATAGTAGCAGAATTTGGGATACGTCGAGCTAGATATAACTCAGGATCGGAACGGCATGGTTACATGTGTCATTATCAATATAACGTCTATTATGCGGGCGATGTTACTGACAGGTGCGTATTGCAGTGACCGTGTTACAGAGGCAGATTATATGGGGAGACATTGTCATCGTGCGATCGAACAAAAACACCGAGAGATTACGTTATAACTGGTGATGGGGGAATAGATTGTGTTACAAATATCGACGCGGAAATCGTCACTGATAGTGGTTAAGATTATGTTTGCGAACCTGCAATAAAAATTCGCATTTTTTTTCCTATTGAGTTTCAATTTATTGGGTTCTATCCTCATCCAGGACTTTTATTTCATCGAATACAAGGAATCTCAGTTTAATAAAGCAGTGACACGTTGTTCTCCGGGGGGATACCTTAGGATTGAATTCTGCTGCTAGGATCTGAATGTCGTCAGCGTAGATTATGGTATCTGAGATTATGCTTATTGAATGATCATCCCTATTGATTGCATGTAGCTATGTAAAAATCACCAGACCCACCACAGATCCCTGCGCGTAAGCGCCGAAATCCATGCGAGTTGGCTGTGACGAGAGTACTTTACCCAGAAAAACACAGACCTGCGGCTCGTACGTCCTTTTCAGGTATGAAAGAATCCATTATGAGCATTACCAGTAATAGCCAAAGGAGTTTGCAAAGTCGTGAATCTAGAATGTTGCTAATCTATTCGTGCTCAAGCGCCAACTTAAATCAAGAGACACTAAAAGATGGCATTGTGATTCGCTCCATTGCACATAGTATATCATTTTTAACTTTCAAGAGAGCTGCTCTCAGCTTCCATGCATTGGTCTGTAGGCAGGACTGATGCGGGTCGAGTAAATTATTTATCAAATACATGTCTACTAAGTTGCAGACATGCACATTTCATCTGTTAACTTTGAGAAAAAAACATTTTATGCTTAGAAACAGGCCTGTAACTCCTTTGAGAATCATTTGGATCAAGAGATGTTTTCTTTAACACTTGGGGTGACAATGTTGCTCGCTTAAGGACACAGCGAAAAGGGACCAGATTTTCAATGACAAATTAATTATCTTTGTCAATGTTGCGCCAGAATAGGGCGCGTTAACATTGTTGTCAATAACCAGCGTTGGAATTACGTCAAAGAAGAACAAGATTTGTTAGGAAGGGTACAAATGATATGTTCTTCACTTGTCCTGTGTCACCTGAGCAAAATCTGTCATACCAGTCATTCCTGTTTTTGGTACGGTGCCACACTCTTTTGGTGCAAATACGTTTTCATAACATCAAGGTTGTTTCTGATCTTTACTATTTTGTTTCAAAGAAGGTCAAGCAAATGAATTACTGCAGTTCTTTATGTGGCACTCACAAGTTCGGCCCAACATTCTATTTCCTTTATTAGAGGAGTTTATTAAATAACTTCAAATACCTTTTTATTATCAGCCAGTTGCAGTTTTTCCTTATTAATATGATTCCTTGACGCTTTTCTTAGTAGTCTATTTTACAATCACATTTGCTGTTTCTTGTAGAATTTATCTACTATCATCAGAGTTAGATTGCTTTTTTTCTTCTCTTTTCAGCCATATGATTACGCTGTCTAGTTGCGTTTGATGCGTCGAGCAAGTTTGATTTCATTGCTAAACCATGGGCAATGTTGGTCTCAAAGGTTTTAATTACGAGTTTTTGGTGGGCATGTACATTTTCAAGACTTCTTGGCCCACAACTTTTCAAATTCTGCATAAAGCAGTATCGGAACGTTTGTCGTTGTCATCTTATTTTTTAGTTTTGATAATTCAGTAGTCAAGATCATTCAAAAGAGAAGGCATGTTGATTGCTTTATAGTTACAGAGATACAAGTTTAGTTTTTTTGTATTGGTGGTTTGTCTTTACACACACAAAAATGTTACAACATTAATGATCAGAATCAAGAACATCTAGCAACATGGCAGTTCCTAATAACATTCATCATTATCCGTATCATCAAGTCTTGTTAATGACTAAGTCCAAGAATATGCGCCATAAATGTGAGTGGGCTCCAGAGACATGTCTGTCTCAGATTCAATGCACTGACAAGATAGATCTAAAGGCTACAACATCAGATTTGGAGAGAATCATCCATGTGACAAATTAAAATTCACCCAGTATTACAATTTTGCTAGCTGCTCATGTTAACGTCTGAAGCAAAATCATCAAAATTACATAGGAAATCCTTTGTTTTGTTTGTTTTTGAAGACACGTAGTTGAGATGTTTTGACTGGTCTCAATAAAAAATTTGTTTTATAGCCGAATTCAAATCGTGCTTGGAAAAGAGAAAAAATGAAGGATTCAAATATCTGGTTATTAAAGAAGGTGGACCGACGATAGCGGGAGACTTATGTCTTCGCATGCCTGTTATCTGCTTTTGGTGTATAATTCACTCCACAACACAAACGGCTGCAAATCATTGTGACATATTATAGGTAGCACTATTTATTTTTTTGCCTATGATTGAAAAATATGTCTTTAGATGAAGCCTCCATTACAAAAATCTATATTTTTTTCTAAATTACCACTTTGATGTTAAAGTTGATAGGCTAAACATTTACCACAATTAAAAAAAAATCTCAGCTACATGATTCCCCATGCTACCAGTTGTCTTTGCATAAGGCCGTCTAAAAATGAAGGCCCCTGAAAAAATTGTATTTTCAAATGATCATTCTAGTGCTTTAATAAAAGTGAAAATCGCTAAGTTGATCAAATTCAACCTGCCATTTTCTCCCATAGCACTTACTTTGTGTAACACCTACGCTTATTTTAACTCGCCGAGTTTTTAATTTGTTTATTCATGCCCATAACTTGGCCAGTAGCCAGCATAAACTTACAAACTTTTGTTATTCTATGGGGTGTTTATTTGTCCAGTCAAACACTACTATGTAGCTCAAGATATCAAAAGTTTGACAATTTTTAAATTTGAAAGCTCCACATGTAGCCTATCACTTTAACTTTCGTTTTCTCAAAACCTGTATGCAATGTTATTTCTTTTGTCCTACCCTTCAAGTTTCATTGCCACAATAATCAACTTTTTGACATCACCATTGGAATGGAGTATTAAATGCCCTTATTCGAGCGGTTTGGATTAAAAGCCATTTTTGGCCCTATGCAAACATTATTTATTCTATGAAAAATCATCTTGCTTTCTTAAATCTTGCAGTAATTTTCTAACCCATTGCAGACTTTATTTTTAATTCAAATACAAGCATTCTCCAGACTCCATACCCCAAGATATCTAATTCTTAGTCGCCAACGGGGTTAAAAATGTCTCCTTTTTTTACAAACTGATTTGAATTTTTGGCGGGATGTTTCCCAATAATTTATTGTTTGCATCTCACATGTTATGATTCTGTGGAATTTTATCATTAGTTACTCGCTATTCCGAATAAAAAAAAAAGCCTTTACAAGAAATGTATTGACAATACTTTTGTTCTCATTTTTATCTTGCTATATCCAGTGGGCCAGCTGACACGCCAACAGTGCCAGCTGCCGTTGGCTGCCAGCCGTAGTCCCCCGCCCCTGGGTTCCCGTGCCCAGCCAGCGCTATGGTGCCTACACTACCACAGAGGATTTTGCTGGTGCATGCTGACACCACCCCTGCCACCCCAGGACTGGTCAAACATCCGATGACCTGGGGTGCGTCATCAGCTACCAACGACTCGGAAGCTCAGCCTCTTAACCCTGCCAGGCGAGATGCCCATCTGTAAAAATGGATTCTCCTCGTTGACCGCTGGTATGAAACAGAGTAAAATTGCGTTAAACTTACTCTGAAGAATTTGCTTAACGTACACATAATTGAATGTGGAATTCCCCAGCTTTAAATTACACAACGCTAGCAAGAAAAAACAAGTTTACCTTGTTACATTTGAAATTTCTGTTCTTACATGACTGTTAATTGACTCCAATTTTTTACTCTGTGGAATAAACCACTTTTCATCAACTTGTGCCACACTCGGCCAAATACCATGTCATGTGGATTTCACTAATGTGGAAGATGAGCTAATAAAAATCACAAATGACATTATTTTAAACTGGTCATGCGACTGTTGCTCTTTTATTTTGAAAAAAATCAAAAGTATATGAAATGAGCAGAATAAATCAGAATTCATCGTTTTTCAGTGTTCAATGTTTATCATGGCATTGCCTGAACAACAACCTGGCCAGTTGTTGTCATGCCTAAAGTAAGAGAAAGGATGGCGGCGGTATACCAATGTCCCGGCTGACTTTGGTGTGTGTGTATTGTCGTGGGTGTGGCGTGTGTGGTATTGGTATGGAGTGGGTGCGGTGGGTGGGGGTGTGTGTAGTGTGTGTGTGTGTGTGGTGTGCTGTCGTGTGTGTGTGTTGTGTTGTGTGTGTGTGTGTGTGTGTGTGGCTGTGTAGTGGTGGCTGTGTGTGTGTGTGTGTGCTGTGTGCTGCTGAATGTGTGGTGTGTGTGCTGTAGTGCGTGCGGGCGTGCGTGCGTAATGGTAGCTGTAAGTGCGTTCGTGTGATGTGTGTGTGTGGTTTGCTAATCGCCTGTCAACCGGCGGACATAAGTATGACACTCTACTATTCAGATTGGCGGACGTTAGCGAAAACGGGACGCGTCCCCACCCCTCATAATGGCCCAGCAAATCAAACGTAAGATGGCCCGCTAAAAGCCGCTTAGAAAAGCTGTCCAAAATTTGTGTCACCGCCCAACGTCCCGGTTACATGTTGTACACGGAGAGTGTGCAGTCTTCCTTTGATTGCATTTGTATTTTTTTTACGGAGTGGTGTTTCGTTTGTTTTTTTACTGATCCCCGCTTTGTCCGGCAGTTACACGTATGTCGTGTGTGTTGCCTATGACAGAGAGAGCAGAGAGCAGAGAGAATGCGTGTATCTGTAAATATGCCATCGATCTTGCATCAAAGAAATTGTTATAAAAATGTGGGAGTTTTGCTCAACCATTTACGTTCCCTGGTGCCAATTGATTGGGCAAATCTTACTAAATGCATTTTAAAGGAGAATGTTGAGTGGGGTGCTGTAAATCACCACACTCACATTTTATGCTACGATTACCATATATAATTTCTATTGCTGTGTCCTTGGGGGGCGGCGGGGGCGCTGTTGTATAGGGTACTGTATACGCCCAGTATATTTTGCCGTGCATGTATATTTTCGCCCGATTTTGTTTCAAAACCGGCAATTCGCGAGCAGCTTTATTTCGCGCATTGCTTATTGTATTTGCCATTAATTTTGTACAGAAATAAATTCAGGAAGTGCAAAATTTTCCCGTTCAGTATGTCAGTGAAAATAAAACCACCGCGAAATATTCAGCGATACAGCTACCAAATAGCCGTCCACTGTATGAATCACACACAATCTGGGGTGCTATGATTTATGTCCTTGGTGCCGGGCGTAAAAAGACTGCTTCAGCTCTGGCTTACAATCTATGAGCTGCTGTCTACAGTGAGAGTTTGTGACATGAAACTTCCTTATTATTTGGGCCACAAAATGGCGTGCGGATGCCTTTTCTATTCATGACACCAGGTAGCCCTCATCACATTTAATAAATATTGTTATAATGTTGCCCGCATTGCTATTCGACACAAAACGTTGTGCTTCAATCACATCGTTGACGCAACTCTCTCTGTGAAGGGACTTTATTTACAATGATGCAAATACACCCTCTTGCAGCTCTCGAACAGAGCTAAAGGTTAGGGATATCTTTTACACATTGGTCCATAGTTGGTGATGTGCTGTTTGATTACAGACTGCGTATATGGAGAATCGAAAATCTGCTCCGTAATTCATTTACAAGAAGCTTACATGCTGATAGTCAGCTGTAGAAACTAGCTCTTCTATAAAAACTTTCAAAGTAATTATTTGCAGCCCGTTAAACAATAAGATTGTAGCAAAGATCTGGAATAAAACGAAGAATCAACAAGAGGTTAGTAACAGAAAAGCTCCCCGGATGACGGCGGAAAATGTTGTGTGCATGTGTGTATTATCCTGTACAAGTAATGAGCGAGAAATCAAAGATATTTTACATACCCCAATTCAACTGTGCGAGTCGCATCTCTTAGCAGGGTGAAAGTAATAGTGATTTCACTAGCTAGACTTAATACATATTTCAAAAATTAATTTTGGCAGAGGCGTCAAACAGCTAATGTCAGCAAAATCTGAGAAACAAGAATAGCAAAGCTATAAATCTCGCCCAGTGTGCGGGTGCTACACAAGTATGTGCGTGTGGATGTGTGTGGTGTTGTCTGATCTGTCTGCGGGATGTTATAGTGATCGATGTGTATTTAAGGAAGTGATATTCTGCTGAAAGGATTGGGATAGCATGTTTATGTCTGTAGCCAAAAAGAAAAGATCAGAGGGAAGATACTAGCTAAAACACTTTTACATACAGATGGGCCCAGTTTTCTGTCGTATCGATATACACTCAGCAAAAAAAGGAAAGTGAACACTTTTTTCTAAGCTTCACATTTGTAATACTATAACTTTAATAAAAAAATCAATGAATTATATATCAAATAAAGGCAATTTAATTCTCTTTCAGCTGGTGGGAGGGTAAAATTTTATGCCATGAGTGATCACATGCCATGCTTTTTATACCGCCAAGGTGTAAAAGTAAGAATAGCAAAATGGAGCCATATCCACTGAGATTTAATGGCACAACACAGTCAATGTGAACAAAAGATCAGACTGGTAGACATTGGCTTTATCTTGAATAAAAGACAGAAGTTCGTTAACAACTGCCAAGACCGAGTCGTTTGGCTTTTGTTACCAACAAATAGAGCAGAGAGAAAGGAAAGCTTCCTCTACAGCTTCAGACTTTAGAAAATGGTGAATGTCTGACATGTAACCACCCTTGTGTCTATACGGCTAAATCCAATTGAAGGCTTCGTACACTTAGGAGAAGCTTCTTTCTCTCTTCTTTTGTTGGTAAAGACAAACGAACTCGGGTCTTGCAGATTTTAACCCATTGCGAGACAATTTGTTTTTGCTTTAACACGCATTTGCCCATAGACCTCGTGACGAGATATCTCGTCACTCGTCTTAAACGCGGTAAGCAAAATTCTGTCTTTTATCAAAGCATGAAAGCCATTGTCTAAGTCTGATCGTTTTGTTTCCGATTGACCTGTGTTGTGCCCATGTTTAAATATCGGTGGATTATGCGTCCATTTTTGCAATTTTTACTTTGCCCACTCTTACGCCGGATAAAAATGCATGTGTGATCACTCATGCATAAAATTTAGCTTCAAAATTATCCTCGCAGGCTGAAAGAGAATTAAATTGCCTTTAATTTGCATATATAATCATTGCATTTTTTATTAAAGTTATATTTACCACTGGTATTCACAAATGTGAACTTTGAAAAAAGTGTTTACTTTCTTTTTTTGCGCTGAGTGCTACTTCTGCACAAAATTGTGTCACACCACACCACAACCACACCACACCACACCACACTACACAGCAAGCTCACAGACTACCAGAGAACAATACACCAACAACTCTCAAAACATTAAATGTGTCGACATAAGCAGCATGTTTATCTAGATCCAATATTTCCCATTTATATCAAGAAAATTGGTCGTTGTTATTATTTTAGTATATATGTTACAAATATAAATACTGGTACATCTTACCCACATTTTACATTTTCTTTTGCTAAGCATGAATACAAAGATACTCCTCTTTTAGGTGACACCTTGTAAAAGCAGTGACACTCGCACCACTGAAAGGCCTGCATCTCAAAAAAATGCAAATTAACAAATGAAAGCTGATCTTGAAATGACAAAACCATACTGAGACGTTTAACGGGTAACACGAGTTAACTACAGGTAGGGTTGTGTGCTTCCCACCATTTGCAGTTGAAGGTGCACTGTCACATTTTATGGCGGGGCTGATTCAGAACTAGGGCGTACACCAAATTTTAAATTGCATTGATTGATTTTTTTTTTGCACGTAAGACTTGATTTATTAATGATAATAGATTTTTTGTTTTGAATTATTTACTTTGCAAGCGAAAAATTAGGTTGAAAACGGCTTTTTTTTAAGAATTGTTGCAACAGAATGTCGAATATGACAATTCTACATTGAATGTTGAGAAAATCGAATCAGAACTCTGGAATATAAACAAAAAACATGACAAAAGGTCACTAGGAATGCCAAAACTTTACATTTCAATTATGCGTGAAAGATGCCGTTTATTAATCTTGAAGCTAGAAACCACTTTTTGTTCAGTCCAAAATCTCAGAATTTGAATCTCTCTCTTGGTATTTTGGGAGATCATATGGCCCTGGGGGGGGCCCTTGAGATCTCGGCCGTCGACCGCGTGATCGCGACGAAAATTGGCACGCAAGTCGCCCGCAACCTGATCTGCAAAATTGCAGTTATTTTTTCATGAAAATTGTTTTTAGTTAATTATGCTAATTTATGCATAATTAATATGGGAAATAATACTTTTTGCTCTAGCTCACTAAATAAAGCTCCAAATGTACTAATTTTTGGTGTAGAAACCCTTTGTGGTGTTCTTAGCAAATATACTTGAAAAAAATTGCGATATCCGTTCAATGTCTTATGTAATTTATTGCTTTTGCAATTTATGTATTTCTTTTTTTTTTTTGACCTTTGGTTTTTCATTGTTTTTTCAATGAAATTTGTCGGTGACACTTATGCGAACATAAAATTAAGTAATTTGAATTAGTAAAAGCAAAAATATTCATACATTTATGACATTTGGCTGAGAACACAATTTGTATTGAAATTGTACACAAAATCACGTTTTTGAGCAATTTTTGGTGCGACATCCATGTACAAAATTATGCGTATCTTCGGAACCGTGTACCCGGGTGTCGCAAATTTGGTCTTAAAAGATGCGGGAGACTCGGAGGAAAAAAAGTCATGAAACATTGTGGCGAAAACTTTTCGCGTTGCGAACATATTGCGCGAAACGTCGAGGGGGGGGGGGGCTAAGTCCTTTAACTTTCTTTGACTGAACAAAGGAATAATGTCATTTTTCAGATTTCCTTTGATATCTGGAAGGGTAGGAACATTGCAATATTCAGAACTTACATCAGTAACTTCAGTACCCAAGGGACCTCCTGCTGGGGCAGCGACTGGGACATCGGCCTGACCCCACTGGTCTACGTACGGAGCCTGGGTCTCTTCCTTCACTGTGGCTGCCCTGTCACGAGCCTCCTGTTCCTCCTTCTCAGCCTGTCAAACAAACAAACAAATAAATAAATAAATAAACAAATAAAACACATAAACAAAATACATTAATATATAACTAAATAAATGCATACATAAATTAATAAGTAAATAAATCAAATATATAAATATGTAAATAAATAAATACAGAAATAATATATACATATTCCATTTCATTTAAAGCACGGGATGAAATCAAAACCAGAATAGATGTACTCACTCAGTTAAAACCACTGTTACATAATGCCTCCAGTTAAAAAAAAAATTGAGCTTCATAATTCTGTATGCTTTTAGTGTTTCAGATGAGGTCTGAAATGAAGCTCCGGAAAATTATGCTTCAAAGTAATCATTTAGTGCTTTAAAAAGTGAAATGCCACAAGTGACTGGTTCTACCAAACACACTTCTCGAATGACCACAATGTTAAACATTGTCTTTGTTTGCTTTGTTGATCTGCACCCCCTCACCATGCTTTATTTGCCAATTTGCACAGGAATACATTACGTCTATCATAAAGTTTTATCGATTCAATGCCCATTGCAAACAGTCGATACTATTGTCCTCCCAATCAACCCCCCCCCCCCCAACACCCCGGTCCCTGCTAGCATTCTCACAATATGTGATTCTTCTTATCGGTATATAGGAGGGCAGTTCCACGCGAAAGTGGACAAACCAAAAACTTCATAAAATGGCTTTATCTCAAATCATTTTACATTTCAGGGGTTTGATTGCCTATGAATTATGAAGAAATAATGGGGGTCATCATTTCTGCCCCAAATGTTGGTTCTTGAATGCCGTCTTCTAGGAGAAACAGCATCAGTACACAAAATGCTGTATGTGGGAATACATATGAAAAATTCTCAGTTTTATGCAAAAAAGAGCATAATTATAATTTTTTCAGCAGTTTTTTCCTTGAAATAGTGTGAAGTATCTTAAAGTACAATGATAACTGTGTTGCTTTTCCAACAAAAGTCTATTAACTTGAAGATATTTCGAAAATAATCCTGACGTCATTCTGTTACCGTCATTCCGTTACCAAACGTTAATCCACTAATTGAGCTGTAATTAATTAGTCAGATAAGAAAATGCTTAGTTTCATGGATCAAATTGTATGTAAGACTCCAATCTTCAAATTCAGCACCTTTAAAACACAGTTGAATCATATAATTCACAGAGTTTTGGAAAAACATCTATCTTGTGAAAAACCATGTCTCTTTTAGCGTCATTCCGTTACCAAGCTCATGATTATGCAAGATTCATTAACGGAAATGATTTTGTTGAAAAAAAATGAGAGAAATTGTGTAACTAGTAATATGCATAGAATTGGGTAGCATATTTGACATTGTAATAATGACTTTTTGTTTTACACTGGTAAGAAAGTCCAAAAAATGAGTCTGACCGTCATTCCGTTTCCATGGAACTGCCCAGGACCCTTCATTATTTGTTTTTCTACAATAGTTCATATCAAGTTAATGTGGCACAACAGTATATTAAATGCAGTGCATAAAGAATTTTAACAAGAGGATGTTACAATACAATCTCTACAAAGACGCTTACCTCCTCTGGATCCCTGTAGAAGTAGAGATCACACATGACTTCCCAGGTGACATCACGGCTGATGGCCCCACGGAGACGGAGCACCTCACGGGCCAACATCCACCACATCAAACCAATGGAGTGGATGCTCTGTATACAAAGAGCAGAATATAAAAGTCAAACTCTTTCTTTCTTGAGGGAAAGGACAAGATTGGAAGAAGTCTTCAATTTAGGACACAGCACTCCCAGAATCAAGTATACTGTTTAAAGTTTATACTGTGAAAAATTCATAGTCATACATTTCCTTCTTATTGAACAATTATTATCAGAATGATGCTGGAATAGCGAAATTTGCTATTTAGCTTTCTATGGGATCAGTTTCTGTCAGGGCCATAGATTAATTCAGAACTAGTAGTAAACAAATGCTTGTTTCTCTTCAAGTAAACAAATTCAAAAAACATTCTTCCAGCCCTTCAGAGTCGAGACTGTGAGATTTTCGGAGCATTAACCCTAATATCCCCCCCCCCTCGACAAATTTTGCAATTATTCCGCTGCACGAAATTTTTTGACTGTGCCGTTCGCTGACTTTTTTCTTTGATGTCTCGCGCATCATTTAAGACCATTTTTGCGAAAATCGGACGTACCGTTACAATGCAGCGTGACTTTTTGTACACGCATGTCAGCTTCAAAACTGCTCAAAAACGTGATTTTGTGTACAAAATCAATGCAAATTGTGTTTTCAGCCAAAAATCATAAATGTATGATTATTTTTACTTTTACTGGTTAAAATGGATTAATTTTATGATGTTTATGATCGCAAATGTGTCCCTGACAAAGTTCATTGAAAAAACAATAGAAAACAAAAGGTCAAAAAACAAAGAAATACATAAGAAATTCGCAAAACAATAAAATACATAAGAAATTCATTCTGATATGGCAATTTTTTGGCAGATAATCGTTAGAAATATTAGAAAGAATATTTTCCCCAAAACATAGCATTCAACAAGCTATTTTAAGTGAGTTATAAACGAAAATATTATTTCATGCATTAATATGCATAATTCTTTAAATGGGCGATTCCGTGCGTGTCGTACGGGACATTTAGAGAATATTTTCAAGTCTCATGGCAAAATGCTTGAGCGATGAAGATTTGTTTCATGGTAATTATAAAGTACTAGTGGGTACCCTAGTGAAGTAATGACAACCAACAAAAATTTGTTCTTTATGAGTGAATTAGAGATGAAAATGTTGCGTGTCGTATGGGACGCAGAGAAAGTCAAGTTTTTGAAAATTGAAGTTTATGTCCAAAACTCTGTGAATTGCATGAATAAAAATAACTGAATCTCTACTAAATCAATGAGACAAATACTGAAGACTACTCTTATACAGCTATAATTTTGAAAATGTCTTGAACCCCAAAATGATTAAGGCAAATATCTTCAAGAGCGCACGTGTCGTACGGGACATCAAAAAGTGTCGTACGGGACATCTCTGAAACAATTCCATAATTACCTAGCTTACATCAATAAAAACACTGCACTTCCAACTTCCCAAAAACTTTGACTTCTCTGCGTCCCATACGTACACGCTAACATCATTCATCTCAAATCCCTCAATAACAGGAACAAATTTTGTTGTTCATTAACTCACAGGGTACCCCACTAAAGTACTTATAATTACCAATGTAACAAATCGCATCGCCCAACCATATGGCCAGAAGACTTGGAAATATTCTCTAACGGAAATTCCGTAGAACGCACGAATCGCCCTATTTAAAGATTATGCAGATTAATGCAATGAAATAATATTTCGTCTTAAATCTCCACTAAAAAGCTTGTAATGCAGTTTGGGAAAATATTCTTCTAAATATCTAACGATATCTTGCCAAAAAATGTCATTTCCAAAATGAATTTTTATTTATTTCATGTATTTGCAATTTCCTATGTATTTCTTGTTTTTTGACCTTATTTTATCTATTTTTTTCAATGAACTTTGCAGGACACATTTGTCGATCATAAACATCATATAAATTAACCATTTTAAACCAGTAAAAGTAAAAAAATCATACATTTATGAAATTATGGCGAAAACACAATTGCATTGGGGTATTTGAACCCACAAAAATCAACTTTTTTTTGAGCAGTTTGAACTTGACATCGTGTACAACAAGTCACGCTGCTTAAAACGCGCCGAGCTTTCCAAAAATCTAAAGAACGCGACGACATCAAAGAAAAGTCACGAACGCACATATCAAAAATTCGTGCAGTCGAAAATCAAAATATGTCCAGGGGGGGGGATATGGGTAATGCTCCGAAAAATCCACGTCCGACCTCTGAAGAGCGGAAAATGTTTTTTGAATTTATTTACTTGAAAGAAACAAGCATTTTTACTACTATTCTGAATTAATCTAATGGCCCTTACAGAAACTGAATCCATGTAGAAAACTAAATAGCAAATTCTATTCATCCATCATCATTCTGATAACATTGTTCAATAAAATGAAATTATACTATAATTTATTCACAGTAAATATAACTTTAAACAGATACTGATCCCGGGAGCTGGTCCAAAGAAGACCTTCTTCCAATCTGTCCCTTCTTCCCTCAAAAAAGAAAGCAGTTGACTTTTATATTCTCTCTTTGATACAGCCATCACATCCATTGGTTTGTAATGTGTGATTTGCCCTATTCTCCTCCCGTCGGCATCAAGCCGATGTCACCCCTTGGGAAGTCAATGATCTCTAACTTCCTACAGGATCCACGAGAGTAGCTCTGAAGATTTATAAATCCTTGTTAAACTTAGCACTCGGCATTAAATACGTGCCACATTAACTGATATACTACACTGCGAAAAACACAATCTAAAGGGTCCGGCAGTTCCATGGAAACGGAAGACGTCAGGACCATTTTGTACTTCTTACCAGTGTAGTACAAACAAAAATCATATTACAACGTCAAATATGCTTACTTTTTCAATTCATGCATATTACTATATAGATTTCAATTTCTCTCATTTTTTCAACAAAACTAATTCCGTTCAATCGTAATTGCATAATCAGACTTGTAACGAATTACGGCTAAAAAGAGACATTTTTCACCAAATAAGATTTTCCAAACTCTGTGAATTATATAATCAAACGCTGTTTAAACGTCTGAACTTGAAGATTGAAGCTAACATACAATTTATCCATAAATAAGCATTCTATCTGACTAATTAATTACAGCTCAATTATTGGATACTTGGTAACGGAATGACGGTTAACAGAATGAGTCAGATTATTTCGAAATACCTCAATTAATAGACTTTTGATTGAAAAGCAACACAGTTATCATTGACTTTAAG
>JZLH01S0631918.1:2649-19156 GCA_001188425.1 Eucidaris tribuloides | reverse complement strand
GTTTGGGGCATAAAGCTTTCAAATAGCAAAAAATTCCCAAAACTAAACTTCGGCTTTAAAGGCCAAATGATGTCAAATGTTAAAATATAACTGCAAGGTTCTACTGGGGCTGGGATTTCAACATTTAATTTGTTGGGGTCAAGGTAGGTCAAATACCTAGATCGGAGGTGTCCTACCTAGATCTACTTTCAAGTAGGTTAAATATCAAATGAGGTCAAATTCAAACATAATAGGGCAACATGTTTTTCAGCCATCAGTTGTCATTGGGAAATCACAATCTTTTATTTATTTTTTATTGTTAAATTCCATTATCACAATTGTACGTCAATCTAAAAACTATCTTTTGTTACCACTAAAGTTGCTTAAGTTGGCTTGATGGTAATCCTATTTTGGGGAATCACACCATGGTATTCTCTTTCTAGACCTCTAACGTCAATGAGTTTGGCAACAGCTGGGTTGTGGATACAGACCAATGTGACATGATCATCGATCCGCCGGAGAATATTTGTGAGACAAATGAGACTGTTGCTGACGATGTCCATCAAACATGTTCTATATTTGATCCTGAACTAAACCAAGGTATTAGTGATTGTTCATATAATTCAACTCTTTGAAAAATCTTTTTATTGATATTCTGCATTTGATATGTTTACCAACTACTATGAAAATCTGAAACATTTAAACACCATTAGTTACCCAGCTGCATGGCAATACTAGTAGCCTTGTCTCATTCAGATCATATACACATAAACACAGCGGGAAGTGGTAAGAATAAATGCATCAACTGTTTGCTTTAATGATATTTTGAAATTATGAGCAGGGGCTTATAATCCCTGGAGACTAGTGTTAGTCACCTGTAAATGGTCAAAATATTGGGGATAAATGCATTATTTTGCTATTCCAAAATATTTTGCAAATATGATGCAAGTATAATGCTCTCCGACTTGATACTGCATTGCACTAGATTTACTGATTGTTTTACAGGTTTCTTTTACACTTATGTATTGAGAGAGAAACAACTTACAGTTTTTATTCTAAACATACATGTATCTCTAAATTTGTTTTCCAGATGTTTTGGGTAACTGCTCCCAGTACCTCAACTGGCAACTCTACAGGGATTCATGCGTGTATGACCTGTGTCACACAGAGCCAGGAAGGACTGAAATTTGTTCTACAATTGAAGAGTATGTCAGGAAATGTAGAGAAGTGAGTGAAGGCAGTGTAGTCATCGGAGACTGGAGAGCACGTGTGCCAAGATGCTGTAAGTTTCATAGCTTTGTGTTGTGGATGAAATCCATACAATGTACTTCAGATAATCCAAGAGATTTTTTTTTATGCTGTAAGGGAGCTGGAAGCATTGGGCCATGTGCATAAAAAAATAGCAATTGCTTTTTCTAGCCTTTTACTTGAATCTATGCATAAAAATAAATTAGCAGAAGTGATTACTAAATGATAGTTTCCCCAAGGTTTGCCAGGTAAAACAAAACCAATTTATGGAAACTGAATTCCAACAATAGATATATGCACTCATGAACTGGTCAGTGGAATGTTAATCGCTCGGCGGTCACAGGGAAGAAACATCCATAAATTTGTATACATGACTGAATGGATATTTTATAGCTCCCATAACAGGAAATGTTTTCTTTCTCACACGTAATATTTTGATATTATACAGAACCCAACTTTGTTCTCCCACGAATGTAATGCACCATATACATAAGCACTTGCTAAAATTGCCTCAAGCCAAAGATTGCTTTTTTGTTTTCGGGTTGTCCGTCCGTACGTCCGTGGGTCCGTGGGTCCGTGCGTCCACACTTTCTTGTGAACAAGATTACTGAAGTACCCCTGGAGGGATTTTGATGATACTTGGACCAAGGGTAGACCACTAGGCAAGGATGAATTGATTAGATTTTGGGACAAATCCGTCAAGGGTCAAAGGTCAAAGGTCAATGAACTTTGTCCTAAAATGCCATTTTCTACCTATAACTCCAGTTAGGAGTGCTCACTGTTGATATAATTTGGTGGTTAGGTTTAAAAACAAAAGACAAATATTTTGGTAGAGTCATGGGGGTCAAAGGTCAAGGTCAAGGGTCAAAGGTCAATGACCTTTGTCCCAAAATCTGTTTTCGGCCTATAACTTCAGTTAGGAGTGCTCAGCTGTTGATGTAATTTGGTGGTTAGATTCAAAACCAAAAGACAAATATTTTGGTAGAGACACAGGGGTCAAAAGTCAATGGTCAAAGGTCAATGACCTTTGTCCCAAAATCTCGTTTTTGGCCTATAATTTCAGTTAGGAGTGCTCACTGTTGATGTAAATTTGGTGGTTAGATTCAAAACCAAAATACAAATATTTTGATACAGTCACAGGGGTCAAGGGTCAAAGGTCAATGAACTTTGTCCTAAAATTCCATTTTCTGCCTATAAGTTCAGTAAGGAGTGTTCACTGTTGTTGTAATTTGGTGGTTAGGTTCAAAACCAAAAGACAAATATTTGGTAGAGTCACAGGGGTCAAAGGTCAAGGTCAAGTGTCAAAGGTCAATGAACTTTGTCCCAAAATGCTATTTTCTGCCTAAAGTTCAGTAAAGAGTTCTCACTGTTGATGTAATTTGGCAGTTAGGTTCAAAGACAAAAGACAAATATTTTGGTAGAGTCACAGGAGTCAACGTCCAGGGTCAAGGGTCAAATGTCAATGAACTTTGTGTCAAACCTATAGCTTCAGTTAGGAGTGCTAACTGTTGATATAATCAGGTTGTTAGCTCCTATATAGTGGGCGCACAGGGCGGAGGCATACCCATTGACTGCGTGCAGTCGAACTTTTCTAGTTTCATATACATAAAATTTTGCTTGTGCTCTAACCGTTTGCTTGTTATTAGTGAGTAGTTCCTACAATTACACAATAGCGATGTCACGCCAGTGCGAAAACCAACAAAGACGAGTTCCGTAAAGTATATTCAAATGCAATACGTGCTCAAGCTGGTATTAGAGAGCTTGGAAAAACCCAAGCAAATACCCGTAAGAACAAAGAAAATGTTCTCTTTTATGCATTCATTTTCAAGCAGTTGCTTGATAAGTCGGAAAATTGCTATTTTGGGCATAATAGTTCTGCATATGGATTTCAGAAATTGATTGGGCTCAATCTTATACTTAAAGCAATCTCTTACGAGCAATTGCTAGTTTTTATGCATACAGCCCATTATGTTTTCGGGTTGTCTGTCCGTACATCCATTCGTCTGTGCATCCGTGCATCCGCACTTTCTTGTGAACAAGATTACTGAAGTACTGCTGGAGGAATTTTAATGATACCTGGACCAAGGATGGACCACTTGGCAAGGATGAATTATTGGATTTTTGGACAAATCCGTCAAGGGTCAAAGGTCAATGAACTTTGTCCTAAAATACCATTTTTTTGCCTATAACTCCGGTTAGGAAAGCTCATTGTTGATATAATTTGGCGGTTAGAGTAAAAAATAAAAGACAAATATTTTGGTGGAGGCACAGGGGTTAAAGATCAAGGTCAAGGGTCAAAGGTCAATGAACTTTGTCCCAAAGTTCCATTTTCTGCCTATAACTTAAGTTAGGAGTGTTCATTGTTGATATGATTTTGCAGTTAGATGTAGAAATAAAAGAAAAATATTTGGTAGAGTCACAGGGGACAAAGGTCAAGGTCAAAGGTCAAAGATCAATGAACTCCATCCCAAAATGCCATTTTCTACCTATTACTTCAGTTTAAGAGTGCTCACTGTTGATATAATTTGATGGTTAGGTGCAAAAATAAAAGGAAAATATTTTGGTAGAGTCACAGTGGTCAAAGGTCAAGGTCAAGGGTCAAAGATCAATGAACCTTATCCCAAAATGTCATTTTCTCCCTATAACTTCAGTTAGGACTGTTCACTATTGATATAATTGGGTGGTTAGGTGCAAAGATAACTAGAGCAATTCGGCTGCGCGCAGCCGATGGGGTATGCCTCCGCACCCCCATTCAATTCCGAACTTTGAATGTACGGGGCATTGTAACCTTTGACCGTTCAACTCTGAAATCTCATCTATGCCCCATAATACATCATCATCATGGTCGACCGCGGTCGAAAACATTGTTGGCGATGGTCCTCTACTGATCCCTGTCATCCATTATTTGTCCCAGTTCATCAAGGCTAAGTCCTGTATCTCTGGTGATCCGGTTTATGTAGTTAGTAGCCGGTCTTCCACGGCCCGCTTTCCTTGTGTTGGTGCCCACAGTACAAGTTTTGAGACTGGTTCATGAGCACTTCTGTAGCAGTGCCCTGCAAATTTGAGTCGTCTCTTCTGAAGTATTTGAGAGATTCTTGGTGTATCTCCATAAATTTCTTGAAGTGTTGGGTGGTCTTTCGAAGTAATATTTAATACTATCCTAAGCATACGTGTATAGCATCCGTCAAGCCCTTGCTCCAGATTTAGGGATAGAGTCCAACACTCAGCACCATACAGAAGAATGCTTTCTACTATTGCTTTAACCCTGAAAAGGCTGGGGAGGGGCGGAATCCGCCCCCCAGACGTTTCGCGCAAAATGTCTGCAACGCGTGAAGCAGTTGCCACGGCGTTTCATGACTTTATTCTCTCGAAGTCGCGCATCTTTTGAGACCAAATTTGCGACATCCACATAGCGCGTTTTCAAGTACGTAACATTTTGTACTTGCATGTCACCCAAAAATTGCTCAAAAACGTGATTTGTGTACATTTCCAATACAAATTGTGTTTTCAGCCAAAATTTATATAATGTATTGATTATTTACTTTTATGGTTGAAATTAATTAATTGTGCTGTTTATGACGCAAAAGTGTCCCGACAAATTTCATCAAAAAACCAATAGAAAACAAAAGTTGAAAAAACAAAGAATACATAAGAAATTTTAAAAAACAATAAAATACATAGGAAATCAATTTTGATCTGGATTTTTTAAGTAAACTTGTTAAGAATACTAAAAAGAGTGTCCAGACACAAAAATTAGCAGTGTTGGAGCTTTAATTAGTGATTTACAGCTAATTATGATTTATATGCATAAATTAGCATAATTAATTTGATATGAAATTAATTCCTGGTAATTAACTATACAGTCTTGTAGATTACGTGATGGGTAACGTGCATTCCGATTTTCAGCGCGATCGCCGATCGACGGCCGAGATCTCAGTGGGGGGGGCGGAATCCGCCCCCCCCCCAGATATAGCATAGCCAAAAAAACCCAGCCTGATTAGGGTTAAAAAGATTGATCTTCATTTGGCGTGGTAGGTTAGACTTCCATATGAGATTCATTTTATCACAGGCATCCCATGCCTTAGCTTTCCTGACATTTAAGTCCCTGGCAGATGTTGCTATCCAGGAACCTAAATACTGGAAATCCTCCACTCTCTCCAGGTCTTGTTCATCTCGAGACTTCAGGCTGCACTTCATTTGACAAATTATACGGCATGTACTTGGTTATGCTTGAGTTCACATGTAGCCCAACAGAGCTAGCCATATCCTCAACTCTGCATAGGAGTTCCTGAGCTTGTTCAAGTGTGTCTGATATCAAGGCAATATCATCTGCAAAGTCCAAGTCAATTAAAACTTCTGCAGGGTTATCTTTGACTATGGCGTGGCCTTTTGGTGAAGCCAAGTTCATCATTATTGCCGCGAATTGCCTGATGCATAACGTAGTCAAGGACTATGATGAAAAGAAAGGGGGCCAGTGTATCACCCTGTAGAACTCCAGCGAGAATGTCAAATTCATCTGTCTCACCATCAGGTGATAGTACCCTTGCCCGTGTGTTGTTGTACATCGTGGAAATAGCTGAAACAATACTTCTGGGAATTCCATAGGCTCTCAGAATACATAATACATAATACAAACATGTACTTCACCCAAATTACATCAATATCTGATAAGCCGTTCTCAAGTTATCGTGGTAAAGATATTAAGTGTGGGTCCTCGTGACCTTTGACCTTTGACCCTTAAACCCCAAAATATGATCAGTTTATTGGTACCTTATAACACTTACTTCACCCAAGTTACATCAATATCCCATAAGCCGTTCTCATGTTATCGTGGTAAAGACACTAAGTATGGAGCTTGTGACTATCAACCTTTGACCTTTTAACCCTGAAATCTGATTGCTTCATTGGTACCTTATAATACATACTTCACCCAAGTAACATCAAAATCAGACCAGCCATTCTTAAGTTAACATGGTAATGAGCCCAAATCAGACATCTATCAGGCCTCGTGACCTTTAACCTTTGACCTTTCAGCTCCAAAATCTATTCAGTTCATTGGTGCTATATAATACATACTTCACCCAAGTTACATTCAAATCCAACATGCCTTTCTTAAGTTATCGTGGTAACGAGCCGAAATCAGACATGTTTTAGGCTCTGTGACCTTTGACCTTTGACCTTTCAACCCCAAAATCTATTCAATTCTTTGATGCATCATAATACATACTTCATTCAAGTTACATCAAAATCCAACTGGCCATTCACAAATTATCTGTAATGAGCCCAAGTCAGACATATTTTAGGCCCGGTGACCTTTGACCTTTGACCTTTCAACCCCCAAATCTACTCAGTTCATTGTTGCTTCATAATACATACTTCACCCAAATTACATCAAAATCCGACCGGCCGTTCACAAGTCATCGCGGTAACGACCCCAAATCAGACATATTTTAGGCCCGGTGACCTTTGATCTTTGACCTTTCAGCTCCAAAATCTAAACAGTTCATTGTTGCCCCATAGTACATACTTGGTCCCGGTTACATCAAAATCTGATCAGCGGTTCTTAAGTTATCGCAGTAAAGAGAAACGGTAACGGACGGACGGATGGACGGACGGACGGACGCACGGATGGACAACCTGAAAACTTAATGCCTTCGGCAACTTTGTTGCGGAGGTATAAAAAGACAAATATTTTGGTAGAGTCACAGGGTTCAAATGTCAAGGTAAAGGGTCAAAGATCAATGAACTTTGTCCCAGAATGCCATTTTCTGCCTACAACTTCAGTTAGGAGTGCTAACAGTTGATATAATATAATTTGATGGTTAGGCATAAAAATAATTTTAGACAAATATTTGGGTTGAGTCACAGGTCAAAAGTCAAGGTTAACCCTGTAAATAAATGACAAATAACTTTGTGTAGTCAAAGGGATCAAAGATGAAGGTGGTGAGTAGATCTGAAAAAAAAGACAAATAATTGCATGTACATGAAAAGGTCAAAGGTTAAGGTAAGATGTTAATTAACTGTGTTCTGAAAGATTATATTTGGTATTTGATCTGTTGAAGGTCATATGTCAGTAAACTGTTCCCAACATCTTTACAGTTACTTGGGTGCTTGAAATTCGATTTCGATCATACTATGAGCCAGTTTGATGTGCTGCTGTAGTGGGCAGAGGCATACTCCATTGACTGTGCACAGTCATACTTCTCTAGTTTCTCAAATGTTTATATTATTTCCAGTTTTGGGACATGAACATTGTAGTTACAGCAAGCTTGAAATCACATTGCCTATCTGAAAAATAAATTACGTTTATATGAAAATTCAAGCTCAACTATATTTTTTATCTTGGTTTATCCTAGAAGCCTTATCATGTTTGTCTGCCATTTAGTATTTGGTGATCCGCGTAACCGCGGATCACCATAGATTTAATCAGAATTTTTTTCTTCTTTACTCGTGTTTCTTTCTGGTCACTTTTTGTGCACTTGATATCTCGAGAACTATGAGGGCAATAGTTTTGTAACTTAGCATAGTTATGTCCCATGACAATACCTCGGGAATGTAATCCTGTCAATGTCAATTAACACCTGTGACGTCATTTATGACATCAAAAGCCAAAAGTTAGACTTAACCTACATTTGTAATATCTCAAACCGGCAATCGCCTAAAACAACCAAAATTTGGCAAAGGTCAAGTTGAGGTCAAGGTTCAACTTTTGGACCGCAACTCATGCACAGGCTCGTGAAATTAAAAAATGCTCGAAATCACTTTTTATTGACAGCACTATGCATTTCAGGTCATTTGGAGCATTTTGGTGCTCGTACATACGGGTGCATTTTTTCGCATGCGCCCTTTTCCGGAGCAAATACCATCATTTTTTTTATGGTTTTGGATGTCTGACTGAATTCTCCATCAATTAGATTACCCTTTCCTGACCACCTGGACCCAAAACATTGCTTACAAGTCAAAAAAACTTAAATGCATGTGCGCGTAGTGAATGGCGGCATTTTTAAATCACTCATAATTCTCTATAACTAACGGTGACCCCTACTTTTTATTGCGTATTCTGATAGACTTTGATGCATAGATAACATTTCAGGCATCGCTTTCTATGTCAAATTAATGTGACGTCACAAAGAAAAATCATATTTTGCACATATCTCATTACTGGAGTCGAGTTACATAACCAAACTTGGTACACAGTAACTTTAGGTTAAAGGTCATCACAGGTGCTGATCATTTGTGTGCGTGCGCCACGACGAACGTGTAAGTGTACGTTTAATATTAAGTCTTAAATCAGTCATAATTCTCTAGAATGAAGGATGACCCCTACCTTTTATGCTCAGTCTGATAGAGTATAATCTGTAGATAACATTTCAGGCATCACTTTGCATGCCGAATACTTGTGGCGTCATCTATGACGTCACAAAGAGGAATGGTATTTCGCGCATATCTCATGACTGGTGCTGAGTAAGATAACTAAACTTGGTACACAGTATTTTCAGGTCAAAGGTAATTACTGGTTTTTATCATATTCATGCGGGCGTCGCGATGAACGTGTACACGCACGTTGAATTTTGAATTAATGTTTGATGGAGAATGTAAGGTGCTGAGGGACATATTTCAGCATGCAATGATACTTGATATAGATCGTCATTTTTCCTTCAGATTTAATGATCGGCGCGGTTATGCGGATCACCAATTCGTCTTAGTGACGAATTAGAATTTAGTTAATATTTAATTTCATGTGAGATGAAAATGATCATTGCTTTGTGAATGAAAAAGTATTACATTTTCCTAAATGATAGCATGAACTGGACTTCCAAAAGGGCCACACTGTGTCAGCCATGCACTTTGTAATTATATTGTCTGCATATTGTTTTGGTTTCTTTGCACAAACTAAAGGTATAAAGTGTTTCAAGTACAGTGTTTGTAATAAAATGTTGTATAATTTCATATACCATTCATAAACATGACTATGGAATAGGATATTAATGAAACAATATGCAGCAGAAGAGAACAATACGTAACCATAATTTAAAAATATTATTTTTTGTACTTCCTGTATGTGACCATTTAATTGATCCTCGGAGATGTGATTAATATTGTGACTCAGAGGTATTTACACATTGCATTTTGTTATTTATAACAGCATTTGATTGTCCCACTGGCCTGGAGTACAGAGCATGTGGGACTGCTTGTCCAGCAACTTGTGTTGACCGTGATGCTCCCCAGAGTTGTACCCAACAATGTCATGAGACATGTGTCTGTCCAGCTGGTCAGGTTCTGGATGGAGATCGTTGTGTTGATACCTCTGAGTGTGGCTGCCTTCTCTCTGATGGTATTTATATATCAGTAAGTACAATGTATGATAGAAGACTATGCAAGTGGTGTTAATATGACTGTTGGTCCATGACATTTCATATTTGATATCTCTAATTCATTATGTGCCGAAGTTGCAAATATGCACCACACAATGCATATTATGTATATAGAGCTGTAATGTCAGAGGCACGTTAAGAGTTAAAGGTAAATGTCAGAATTGGAGGTAGTCAACTTGGGGTAAAACTATTCTAGAATCAAGTAATCTATGCAATGATTCTGCTGTGAAAATTTTGTGGTCAAATGTTGATTGATTTTAAAAGAACTACCAGTAGTATCCATTGTGACAGGTAAATTTGTTATGTAGCTTTCTATGGGACTAATTTCTGTCGGAAATGAGAGTAATTTAATACTGGTATGTTCATGCTTGATTCTCCTTAAGTAAGCAAATTCAGGACTAATCCTTCCAGTCAAGGTTTACACACCAGGTAGAGTATATGTCCACACGCACTTGCTTCTTGAGGCAGTTTCAACTGTCATTAACATTTACAGAGTTTATATAACTGTATCATTACCAAGACTGTTACTACCACTTTAACCAAAGTAGAAGCAGTGCTACTGCTGATGCTGGTATTACACCTGGTACTTCCCTCTCTTCTACTCCTACTGTTCACTGATACCCTACTGCTATATAATTTGTTCTTTTAGTACAAATGTTTGGTATATTGAACCCTATGTATGATGTAGAGGAAATTAGTATGGTATTTTATTTGTATATCCACCTAAATGTAAGTGTTTTATAATGTGTAATCTGGCTATGTGTTGTTTCAAGTTCCAAAAACTTCTTCTCAGTTATGGACGTACATGTATTTCCATTCGAATTTTTTTCTCTTAGGCAGGGGAAACTGTGATTAGAGGGAATTGCAATGAACAATGTAATTGTACAAATGGAGTGGCACAATGTTGGCCATATGCCTGTAGCACAAATGAAGAATGCTCACTGAGAAATGGTAGAAGAGACTGTTACTGCAAAGACCAATTCACACGGAGCGGTGATCAGTGTGTGAGAGGTAAGGATCATTTTATTAAAGCAAAGTAATATAAATAAAAAGTAAATTTGATGCCGTTTTTAGTTATTAGTGTTTTCAAAATTTATATGAAAGAGAAAGCTGAAGCAGCAAAATCTGTGTGACCAATTCACTTCATAATGGTCCAATTAACCATTTTTACAGCAGTGTGAATATGTATCACAAATAGCAATCAATTTAAGTGTTTATACTTTCATAAAGTTATAGTGCATTCAACATGTACAGTATATTTTAGCATATCTCTTCAAATTGTTCTGTGAAATAAAATGAGAAAAAAGTAAGTGTGCTGGTAATATCACAGTATATTTTGAAAGTGCATTATTCAAATTTAACCCTTACTCTAGTGGGCTATTTGGCTCCATGAAAATACTGGGGGGAGGGGCCCTTTTGATTTCGTCCGTCGACCACGCGATCGCGACGAAAATTGACATGCACGTCGCCCGCCACGTACTCTACAAAATTGTATTGTTATTCTTAAAAAAAAGATAATATGCGGTTTGCATTAATTATGCTGATTTATGTGTGATTACTGAGGGAAATCAGTATTTTTGCTCTAAGCCACTAAATAAAGCTCCAAATATCTTTATTTTTGGTCTAGATACTCTTTGTAGTGTTTTTAGCAAATGTACCACCAAAATTTATGATATCTGAACTTATTCCTTAGGTATTATTGTTTTTTCAATTTCTTATGTATTTCTTTGTTTTTTTGACCTTTTGTTTTGTATTGTTTTTTCGAGGAAATTTGTTGGTGACACTGTTGCGATCATAAATAACATCAAATTAATTAATTTGAATCAGTAATAGCAAAAATATTCATAGGTTTATGATTTTTGGCTGAAAACACAATTTGTATTGAAATTGTACATTAAATCACGTTTTTGAGCAATTTTTGGTGCCACATGCATGTACAAAGTTATGCGTAACTCTGGAACCACCCGGATGTAGCAAAAATGGTCTTAAAAGATGCAGGAGATTTGAAGGAGAAAAGTGACGAAACGTTGTGAGATCTTTTTGCATTGCAGATATATCTCGCAAAATGTCGAGGGGGGGGGGGCTTCGAGGCCCCCCCAAGTGCAGTTAGGGTTAAAGGCAGGGTGTCTCTTTTGCATGCCTACAAATTAACATTGAAATACACTGGGATATAGGTGAAAATACCCCTTTTAAGAACCTTTAGCAAAGTATAACAGCTAGAAACTCAGTTTGGTTGGAGTTATAGTTATCATTAGACTTCTGACCATGAAACACACATTAGGCAGGCAGTTGGTTGGGGGGGGAGGGCATTTTTCAAATTCTAGGCAATTACTGATCTTCTGATTTCACAGACATGTCCTTTCGAAATAGCCTAAGGGCATGAGTGATGTTTTACTGTGCTGCAGGAGAGGTGCATATAAGATTCCCTGCCTTTAAGAAATATGAACAGCATTGTGTATTTTGTGGAAAATATCAGAAACTTGAATTATGAATAAAATTTGTGTCACTGCTGAAATATGTGCAGGTGTCTTTCTGTGGTACACATTTTTATCCATATCATTTGTGGATTGTTGACTTTTATTGATATTTTTCAAATTTTGTGTGATTTGTATTGTTACAGCTCCTGGCTCATGCTCCATTTCGGGAGACCCCCATTACAGAACATTTGACAGAGCAGTTCACCACTTCCAAGGTGACTGTGAATATACACTGGTGATGCCCTGTGATAGCATGAAAGATGGCCTAACACAATTCCATGTGTGGGGAGATAATATCAAGAATCGGCCAAGTGCACGTGTGTCATACCTACGTCGTGTCTACCTTTCTTTCAACGATACAACATATTCTCTGGGACAGCGACGAACACTGCATGTAGATGGGGAGAGAAGGCCAACTCCGTACAGAGACTCAATGGTTAATGTGCATACCGACCGTCGCTTTATAGTAAGTCTGTGTCAAACAAATTTGTTTGAAATACCAAGAATGTTAAACATTCTTCTGGCTCCATATTTTGTGTTTGTGCATGTAGAAACAATGTCATATCTTTGAAATAGTTTTCGAAATGTATTTGAAGTAAAAGAGGAGTCCTAAATGTTGAAATTGCATATGTATGATTGGTATCATGATTTGTGATATGATATGAGTGCCCTATAGTGGTAAGTGTTAATCCTATGATCTAGCTTCTGATATGTACAGTGGACACATAGTGTACATTGTTGCAGTAATATGTATATATAGTTGTACCTCTGTGAAATATAACCAAATTACAGGTATGTTGCTGTTACCAAAGGCATAGAAAGAGTACTTGTGTAACATGGGATTTTAGAGGTCATCATGTGTGTAGTAATTTTGTATACATAAATGAAATTTATTGTTCATGAAATAAAACGTCTCTATACTGTTGTCTATGTTTTGATAATGTTGTGGGGGTTTTCAATTGGAATTTTGCATGGAGTTTTGACAAGATTGTATTTTGAGAGACAGTAGCTTTGATTATGATCTGCAAATTTCTTTGACAGACTATACAAACCTCCTTTGGCCTAATACTTCGCTACAATGGACGTTCAACAGCAAATATTCATATCCCTCACACCTATTGGGACAACACATGTGGACTGTGTGGTACTTTTGATGGTGATAGAAGTAATGAGTATCAAGTCAAGAATGGTGATGTGGTGAGTAGGAAATTGAATGAATTTATTACTTGAAATAAGTTTTCATTTTTTCTTCAAATAATATGACCTGCACACAATAATTGTTTCATTTAGAATGGACAAAACAGTCATTTAAATATTTTAAAAGCACAGCTCTTCAAAACAGGATTTCAATGGTGTAGCTTACAGTGTACATAAGTGAAGGCCTTAGAAGTGTGAACCATAAAAGACCATGAACAAATAACTGTAACATTTTGTGTGTAAGAGCATGTTCATGATTTGATCAGATTTTTCATTAAAATATGATGTAGTCTGAAGTTCGTGATATTCTCTTAATTTTAGATCAGCAAATTACCTAACATTTTAACTAAAGTTATTTTTGTCTCACCTCAACGAAGTTCGGTAGAGACCTAGTAATCACTTTTCCTGTTGGCCTGTTGGTCTGTTGGTCTGTTAGTCTGTTAGTCTGTTACGAAAATGTTAAAGGTTTTGTTTATACTTGCTCTCATTTTTTTATTTCTGCATCAATTGTGTTCACACTTGGTACAAATAATCATTGGGTAATACCACATGTGTGTTGATGAGGTCAAAGGTGATCTAAGAGTCAAAAGGTCAAATGATATGAGGCCATGTTCATCATTTTTCTTGTTTCAAAAATGTTGAAGTTTTTATTTAACTTACTTTTATTTCTTTATTTCTGCATCAATTGTGTTCACACTTGGTACAAATGATCCTTGAGTAATACCACGTGTGTTGATGAGCATGAGGTCAAAGGTCATCTAGGAGTCAAAAGGTCAAATGATATGAGTTACAAAAATGTTAAAGGTTTTGTTTATACTTGCTCTCATTTCTTTATTTCTGCATCAATTGTGTTCACACTTGGTACAAATAATCATTGGGTAATACCACATGTGTGCTGATGAGGATGATGAGGTTAAAGGTCGTCTAGGGGTCAAAAGGTCAAATGATATGAGTTACAAAAATGTTAGAGTTGTTAAACTTTTGCTCTTTTTTTTGCATCAATTTTGTTCGAACTTGGAACAAATGATCATTGGGTATTGTCACATATATGACACCTACAAAGGTTACATCAAGGGTCATCTAGGGGCAAAAAGGTCATATTGCATGTTTTATTGATTGCAAAATCAGGCGCGACTCGTGGTTTGCGAACCACCTTGTTTAAAACATTGATCACTTTCATTGTGCACTGTTTACGAGCTTTGTTTTTTTATGGGTTAAAGTACTTATATCAATTAATTATTTAAAGTATTCATATCAATTAATGGACCTCTTGTATTAAGATTTCATAATACAATTTTCTTCTCTTATAGACAACAGACATCAATGAGTTTGGTTGTAGCTGGGTTGTCAATCCTGACACATGTGATAACTGTCCTGATGTCCCACCACCAGAACCATGTACCGCAAATGAAACCGCATTGCTGATTGCGGAGGATGCGTGTTATCCATTAATTGATATATATGGTGAGTGTGATTCCTATCATTTGTTTGCATAGTATCAAAGTGGTGAGTGGTAAAGAATGTAAAAACACGGAGGGTAAACATTGAATGTAGTTCATCAAGGAAAATATTCATTGGTTTCCCTAAGGAAAACATATTATTTGAAGATAACATTCAATTTAACATTTTAAAATTCAGCTTGACAATAATTGCCATAATTACTTTCCAATCATGTGTATCTGGCATGTGCGTGTTAAAGCATATTTATCTCTCAGTGACTTTCTCTTGAAAAATGTCATGTGTATGTTTTCAGTAACAGAAAGATATGGTAAGCCTGTTAGAGTATTTTCTATACTAGTAGTTTCCAGTTGGATGCTAAGATAAAAAAAAATCTGATTGTTCTAAACACACCTGTGTTCTCAGACAAATCCTTTGAAAACTGTTACCTATTACCTTCAAGAGTCCTAATTCCCATAGAGTTTATAATATGTGGCATTGCTAGTTCCCTTGGCTGATGAGTTACAGGCAGAAAATCTAATTTGCACCCCTCCCCTGGAAAACACCACTCATGCCATAAGGCTATTTATGAAGCCCATACATGTATATGTGAAATCTGTGGATCAGTAATTACCTAGAATTTAAAAAAATGAGCAAAAAAACAATGATCATTTAATGTATGTATTTTAGAAATGTTTATGTGAGACAGTAATTCAAATAAAAGTATAACTGAGTTTCTACGTGTAGCTCCTGTACTTTGCTGAAGGTACTTAGATGGTACTCCCATATACCAATGTTTTTACACAATATTGATTTTTAGGCATGCAAAAGAGACACTCTGCCTTTAATATAGGCATATATCACATGAATTGTCTTGCAAAACCTTTCCTTTTAAATCAAACATTTGAAGGTCATATATTCCGTCAAGTTTGCACATGAAACTGATTTGGTCCTTGAATCCCTTTATGTGGAATTTGTTTCTCATTGTGAACAGGATTTAATATAATAACGATGTTATTAAAAGCATATTGAAACAGTCCGTCAGTGATTTATAATGACCTAAAATATAACATGTTTTTTATTGGTAGGCTGAGTTTGCACATTAACACTTCGTACACAGAATTTGAATTATACTCCATTAATTAATTAGGTATATTATGCAAGTTTTATCCAAAAGATAACATAAAGATTGCTTCCTTCTCCCACATTCGTGACCGATTTTCATTCAATGTTTGTTTGATCTGATAGGGCTACGGGATGGGGGCTTCAAGACTTGCTACACAAATTTTAAAATTAATAAATTATGGACAAATTTAAAATTATCAAGTTATGCAAATTTATGCAAATCTTTTCGAAATCCACAAAAAATGCTTCTCCTTCCTTTCTCAACCGATTTTGATTGTGATTGCTTATTTGGTAGGGCTGAGATTATGCCACATTAAACTTCTACACAGAATTTTGAAATTATACTCCATTTAATTAATTATGGTAATTTATGCAAAATTATCAAAGATAACAAAAATAACAAAATTGCTGTCTCTCCCACATTTCATGGACGACTTTCATCTGCTTTGTTTGATCTGGATTAGGGCTAGGTGGGGGCTTCAAGACTTCTACCAAAATTTTGAAATTAAATCGAAATTATGCAACAATTAAAATTAATACATAATGCAAATTTTATGCAATTTATTCAAAATCACAAATAAAGAATCACAAAAATGCTTCTTACTCATTCTTTTTCAGACCCAATTTTTGATTTAGTTTGCTTTATCTGGCTAGAAGCTAAGCTGGCTC
>JZLH01S0631915.1:25166-37217 GCA_001188425.1 Eucidaris tribuloides | reverse complement strand
AACTTGTGCGACCAATTTCGTGCCCGTTTATGAAAAAAAAACCTAGCGGCACAGATATGTCGCCACGTCACAAATTGTCGCCACTCACTAAATATAGTGATCTGTTCGTGTATGTATCGCCTGTGTCAATGTCAGTGTTTGCTTGTGTGTTTATTGTGTGTCTGCTTGTGTCTGGTGTTGTCTAGCTGGTGGATGTGTCTGTTTGACAGCCGCGTAAATGTGTTGCTATGTTGAGTCTGTATTTTCTGTGGTTTTGTCTTTATGTGAGTCTGTGTGTTCTATTTCTTGTTTGTATGTCTGTCTGGGGTGTTTTGTGTGTGCGATGTGTGTTCGTCTGTGTGTCTGTGTCTGAATTGGTCTGTTCGTGTTGTTCATATGTGTCTTCACATTTTTGGGTTAATGGTCTGTGGTGGTGTCTGGTTGTCTGCTTGTGTGCTTGCTGTGTTGTGTGTTTGTCTGTATTCTGTTTGTTGTTCTGTATGTATGTCTGTGTGTTTGGTGTGTCTGAATGGGTTGTTCGAGTTGTCTGTATGTGTCTGTGTGCCTATGTCTGATGTGTCTAGTCTGTATGTGTCTGTGTCTCTATTGTGTGTGTCGGTGTGTTTGTCTATGTGTTTGGTGGTCTGTTTGTTTGTCTGTGTGTCTGAATTGTGTGTCTGTTTGTGTCTGTATGTCTGCGGTGGTATGTGTCTGGTCTGGTATGTATGGCCTTGTATGCTGCCGGTATGTCTGTGTGTGTATGTTTGTAATGTCTGTTGTGTTTGTCTGTGATGTCTGTGTTGTATATGAACTGTGTCTATTTGTGTGCTCTGATGTGCTTCTGTCCGTCTGTATGGTGTTGGGGTTATGGTGTCTGTTGTCGGTTTGTGTTACTGTGTGCTGTGTGTTTTCTGTATGTGATCTGTGTGTTCTATTTTGTATTCTGTGTGTTTGTGTATTTGAATGTGTCTGTTCGTGTGTCTGTTCTTGTATGTGTATCGTATGTATGTGGCTGCTGTCTATGTGTCTTTGTCTGTCTTATCTGTTGGTGTGGCTGTGTGTCTTTGTGTTTTGTCGTGTGTGTATGTGTGTTTGTTTTGTATGTTGTTTGTTTGGTGTGTCTGTGTGGTCTGTGTGTTTGTCTGTGTTTGGTGTCTGTATGTTTCTTTTGTCTGTAAGTGTTCCGTGTGTCTGTATTTATTTGTTCTGTTTGTGTGGTCTGTGTGTTTTGTTGTGTGTGAGTCTGTGTTGTCTGTTTAGTCTCATGTATGTGTTTGTGTGTCCAGTGTGTAGTCGTGTCTGTGTATGTGCGTGTTTGTGGCATCTGGTGTTATGTATTGTGTGTATAATTGTGTGTCTGTGTGTCTGTGTCTGTGTGGGTATGTGTCAGTGTGTGTGTGTGGAGTGTGAGTGTGATGTGTGTATGTATTGTGCGTGTGATGTCGTATATTCCGTCTCATTTGAATGTATGCTGCCTTGATTGTGTCAGAAGTGTATGTGTTGTTTTGTGTGTCTTTCTGTGTGTCTGATGTGTATGAATGTGTGTTCTGTGTCTCATGTATGTGCTCTGTGTGTTTTGTCTTTGCAATTGTCAAAATAGATGTGTATTTGCTGCATCTCTGTGAGAATCGTGCATGGTTTATGGCTGTGTGTGCTTGTATGTTGTGCGATATGGCTGTGTATGCTTTTTTGTGTTGTTGTGTAAGTTGTAGTTTGGTGTGGTGTCGGAAGAGATGATACAAGTTTATGTGATGTATTTGGATATTCTGTAAAGTGTCTGTGTTAGCCTGTATGCGTATGTGAAGATATGTCAGCCAGAACACAGACACACAAACACAAGATATACACATAAACATACACAGACAGACACAGAACATACACAAACAACACAGAAACATTAAGGCACACAATAGACACGCACAGAGACCACAATTCACACACTGACCAACACACATACACATACACACATTACGGACACACAGCAGACATCATAACGACAACAAATAACAAAGAACACTACAGACATCATGGACACACACAAACAAGAATGGATACATACAGATGCACAAACAGAAGACGTACAGAACACACTAACTAGACACCATACCGGACACATACAAGATACACAGGAAAACACACAGACGCACGACAAACAAACATACATCACCAAGCAGACACAAGACTCTCACACGACAAATACAGACATATATTGATCACACATGTTAGAACACACAAGGATCACGCTTACATACCGTACACAACAAGAACATATTACACGACACACCAGATACATACACACACAGTACACAAATCACAGACACACAATTAGACACACAACACGCAACACCAAACATACAGCAGACCAGACAGCACACAAGACACGGCACTTACAAACAAATAGAAATATTCACAGACACACAAACAACACAATACACAACACAAACACCACAGAAATACATCAGACACACAGACACATTACAGAACATTGACACAAATCCACAAGCAGAACAGAACGATGCAGACACGACCAGACAGACAACAATATACACACAAACACACACAAACAGAACATTACAGACAAACAGACAGACACAACATAGACAAAACCACATTACACAAACCGACACACAACTCAAACACACCAAAGACAGACATGTTACAGACGAGGACGACACACAGACACATACAGACACACAGACAACATCAGACACATATAGACATACACGAAAGCATACAACGAACACATACACATACAGACACACAAACAGACATCTACAGACCACACAGACACACCACAACACAGACACAGACGAAACACTACAGACACATGACTAGACACAAACACATACAAGACATCACAAGCACACACACCAACGCAGACACCATTACAGACACAAATAGACACACAACACAGACCACAGATACATACACAGACACACAACTTGACAAACACTACAGACACATATAGACACACAGCACATAAGACAGACCACACACTACACATACAGATCCACAACCAGACACCACACAAACACACACAGACCGAAACACACAGACACATAATAGACACACAACCTACAGACACACCAGACACCAACAGACACACATACAGACACCACAATAGACACACAAACCAGACCCACAGATACAGTCGACACAGACACACCTGACAACATACAGACACATATAAACACACAACAGACACATAGACAGACACACACTAACACATACAGACGGACACAACACAGGCCAATCACAGACCACCTAGATCAAACACCGGACACATACCAGACACGCAGACACAAGGCGGATACACATGTACACAGCACAGACACATACAGACCACACATGGCAAAACACAACATACACTCAAATTAGACACATACTTCCAAACACCACCAAAGACTCACACATACAGACCAGACCGCCACAGACACACAAAAAAAATAGAGGACCACTACAGACACCACAGACAACATACAGATCCCATTTTAGACACGCAGACACATTGCACGACAGACACACATACCACATACATTCAGACACACACAAACACACACCACAAGACACACAAAGACAAACAATTACAGACACAAATAATTGCAACACAACAATACGACACAATACAGATGCCCACCAGATCACAAACACAGACACACACTGACGAACATACAGACAGCAGACAGACACACGACACATTAGACCACACATCATACCATACATACTTACAACAGACCACATACAGACACACAAATCAGACCATGCATACTACACCTTACAACAACACACCAAGCACATCGGTGACATACACCACAATACCACAAACAATTAAACTGTGATTTGATCACGGCTGGCGACAATTTGTGCCGTTCAAGTCCGGGCACAAGATTGTCGCCGGCGACATCTGGTGCGGTGGGGACAATCTTGTGCCGTCAGGCTTTTTCACACAATCGTCACAATTGTCTCAACGGCGACAATTTGATGACGCGGCGACATTTGCTGCCGCAACAGACTCCCTGTGTTTTACCAGAATTCGTGAATTTGCCTAACCTTTTCGCACTGCAGTCTGTAAGAAACAATCGGTCGACACGTATAGTACCACTAAACAACCTATCAATACTTTTAAGTGATTTTTTAGGTGGGTGGGAGTTGGAACACTTCCTCACCAATTACGTCATCCATATATGTTGTGCCACCCTCCAAAACACTGCATTGATCTCCACGAAGAAAAATTCAGCCACCAACGACAGATTTTTGACACGGCGAGCATAGGGCGGGCCTCTTCGTCACCCACCGATTATGTCACCACCTACGAACGAATTTGTTGCTTCGCCACCAGGGGTCCTTGTTCGATTCCCGTTCAGTAGGTCAGTAGTTCATTTCTGGATTTTTCTGTACAATAGCGCTCTCTTTTGACGTTTATGCAAGGACAGACAAAGCGATATAAAGTAAAGCTATTTGTGGACTACAGTCATTGAAAGCATGTTGGACTCTATAACTCTAGCACGCCACCACAACAGGAATTGTTTGTTTCTACAGACCATTTATAATGTATTAATGAGACATATTACAGGCACCATTACGGGTACCGTTGTGTAAATTGATTTTATCAGAATCTACTTTGACAACATATTAGTTGTGAATTAAAAATATTCATGTTTTAATTATTTCATTTTTTCATGCTTACCAGGACAGTTAGAGCAAAAAAACTGAAACAAGCCACCCCTTTCAACATAACTTGTCATTCCTTAAAATATGGAATATTAATACTAACGACCCAGAAAATAGGTCGGCTGATACTCATTTTTTTTGACCGCTGATTTTTGTTTGGTCGAATTGATTTTCTGCATTAATACACACACAAGTTAATACGACCACAGTTTAAAAAATCGTGAGGAGCTGACATAATCCGTGCGATGCTCTTAAGCGCCTTTGATAAAGAAAAATTAAAAATGAAGCCCTGACAAAATAAATGTCATTTCAAAATGATTATTTAGTGCTTGTAAAAAAGTGAAAATCCCGGCGTGAGCACTAAGGCTTTACCGGATTCACCCTTGCCCATTTCATCCTATTAGACTTAATGGTATGTAGATCCTAGGCTTCCCCACGGCAGTATTCAATGGGGATGTTAATATTCATGCATATTCTTGCCATGTGACAGCATAACTTTCCAAACTTCAAACTTCTGGGTGTTTATTTGTCCATTTTAAGCACCTTCTATGAGCTAAGATAGAACAGTTTGACATTTTTGTGTTTGTTTTCAAATTGAAATCCAACAAAATGCAAATCAACTCCTCATATAGTTTGGGTGGTAGGGTATACCCGGAAAGAGTAGGTTATACGGATTCAAAATCCAACTGCGGGTCATTTTTTTTTCTGAGGTCAATATGAATAACAGATTGAGGTGTGATTGTCACCGCCACTACGCACACAGCAAGCATAAGACACACACGGGGCGAGCTCAACAACAACACAACACGCAGCACACGCACACACACACACCACACACACAGCACACACACCACACACACACACACACACACACACACACACACACACACACAACCACAACACACACACACCACCACACCACACATTACACACAAACATTACCCTCCCTACTCAAAAGTATTGCATACACACAATAACACCATGCATTATTCAGTAAAAATGGGTCTTTCTTTAATGATGTCCTATTATAAGCTTATTATTGGAAAAATAACAATATTATTTGAAAAAAATCAATATTTTCCCCGTTTCTTTTGCAAGGAGGAGAAGATTATCAACATGTAGACCAAAACGACGAGGGGTGAAATAAAATTTACATTTTTCGCCTCCCTATAGAATTGGGGTGTTTATTCACACTAGACACAAATATGCACACTCACACCCAGACACTCACCATGAACACATCATAGAGACCCCACACAAAGGTTAACGGAAAAATTTTGAAATTTGTAGCCTACGGTCTGAAACACACTTCTAGTGCCCCACAAAAAAATTCACAAAACCGAGCTTGATGATTACAATAGAAATGAGTCGGTACTATGTGGCGTATGATATTTTGTCGTGTCACTGAATTGTACATAAATTATCAAATGTACTGACCAAAACTCCCGAAACATCCCATAGCATTGATTCTGAATGAGAAGGTACGGTAAAAATGTGGACCACAGAAAGGAACCAAACCTTACTGAGAAGTTACATGACATTTTTCACACCGAATAATTTAAAAGATAACACGTAAATTTTTACCGTCGTTTTCTCGATTATCATTGGACATACGCCTGATCTGATAAAAGTATTTTTTTTTCATATTTCGTGAATTTTCTGTTAACGTGCAGAACTAAACCGGAAAAATAAACTTTCAAGCCTTTGTGGGTTACGATTAAGCCCACTGTCAAGGGGAAATTTCAAACCACAGAGAGGACAAGCAAGTAGTATTTAAAAAACAGGGACATAATAAATACACATGATAATGTACTACATGGATGTACTGTTCAGACTGCAACAGGAAAACGAATGGAGTATTTTACCAACACAACAATGTTGTTAACATTTGCATTGTGGAAAAGGTGGTGCCCATATTTCAGCATTTGCAGTCACAAAGGAGGAGGCCATTCATTTTGCGTTGACAGTGCGGCCTTTAAAGGTTACTGATATTGATTGGAAACACTTGCAAATGACCCAAGAATGAGTTGAAACTTATGCCAAACTAGACACCAGTTGGTAAGATTTGTCATGGTATTATGCTTTACCTAAGGAGAATCAAGATTGGTCTGTGTTATGTTACCTAGGAGAATTAAGCACAGAACATACCATATTTTCAGTTATCTCCGAGCCCCGATAGAAATAAATCCCATTATAAAAAAAAAACTACACAACAGATTTGTTCATCAACAAGGGACAATTAACATTAGTCCGGTTTTTATTATTACTATTCATTTTATCTTTTTTAGAATGAGTACACGCGTTGATACAAGATTTTCACAGCCAGAATCCTTGTATGGAATCTAGTTTACTTGATCTCTAGATAGTTTCAGCTAAGTTGGACTACCCCATAAATTGCCTTATTTTACCTTTTAATTTTCAATTTCCTGATCAAAATTTGCTGTAGTACGACTGGAATTCATATTTCGGATATAAGCAAACAATTGACAAATACGATCACAAAATAGTTTGAATAAAAGGCCAAATTACTATCCCACACAGTGCAGTATCGTGTCCCTTTTCTCAATTACCCTCTTCTAGATATTGGACATGTTATGATGACTATAACCTATCGGACCTATATCGGCGTATAGGGGTGGGGGTGGGGGTGTACACCCCCATTCATTGCTCGCATTTCGGCAATTCATGCACCCAGTCGGCAAATTCGAGATCTAAATATCACTATGTCTGATTGCGGACACTCCAATAGTTATTCTCAGGTGGCGATAACAGCGAGGGGGGGCGGTCAAGCTGCACCCTGACAGAAAGATCAGGGGAGAAGCTCCACCAAACCACCGGGAAAAATGAAAAAAAAAAAAGAGCACCATGCACATTTTGACTTAGTTACCAACCAGAATTATTTTGGCATCTGCCCCCCCCCCCCTCATTATACAGTGTATATTTCTATGTTTTTATCTAACTCGTAATCTTGTACGCGTGTAGCTAGGAAGTCAGAAATTGTGTTGTCCGATTAGATTATTTCAAAGCTTTAAATTGAGCCACAGACACCAGCTACAACGAACGGCTATCCTATTTCTTACAGTGTTAAAGCGGCCATATTTTTCTCTTCTGATCATTTAACATTTTTTTCAGATATGGCGGTTTGTCACACCAAGGAGATTTTCTTTATATCAATACAATGAAATTATCGCAACATGTTACTGTATGTCCAAACATTATCCTGTCCATATCGTAAGTTATTAAATACAGAACAAAGCAGAAAGAAATACCCACCCATCTGATAAGCAGGTATAAAAAATTATGATTTTGATGTGACGTATATACTGCATTCGAATAAAACGCAGTCCCGCAATTTGTCTTGCTTTTCAGTTAAAAACATATTGACAAGGTTTTATTTATCTGCGAACTCGTACTCGAAGCTTGTGGACTCAACAATGCCAAACATCATCATGAAATTGAAATAAAGAACAAAGCAGAAGAAAATACTCACCCGTCTGATAAGCAGTTATGAAATGTATTCTTCGATGTGGCGTACACTGCATTCGAATATAACGTAGCCAAGAAATCTGCCTTCGCTGTTCCTTAAAACGACAGAAAAAATTGTATTGACGGACAATGCTCTACTCTCGCTGCACGACGTGTGTTCTGAACATGGAAGATAGCGTAGGTCTGTGCTCGTGTAGGAAGTTACAGGCAGTGTGTTCAACGAATGCATATCGGAAAAGGATTTGTTTTTTTACAAGTTCAAAGTACTAGATATCATATATCCGCTACGGATATCATTTCATATTAAAGTGATTCTTCATGTATAAGCCTAGATCCCATATTGGGAGATAGATAGTTGCAATGTTGTATTTTGTTAAGGTAATTATATATATTTAACTCATAAATTTCATCACAGCCGCTAATGGAGGTATTTCTTTAATATTTCGTCTAGGAAAAGTATAAAACTTGTATTTAAGTCTGTTTATGTGCAAAAATATCATTATAATTATCATTATTGTTATTATCATTATTAGCATTATTAGTATTGTCATCCTAATTGTTTCTATTATTATTATCATAAAGATTATTCATCATCATCATTATTATTATAATTGTTATTATTATTATAATAATCATTATTATTATTATTATTATTATTATTATTGTTGTTGTTGTTGTTGTTTTTGTTGTTGTTGTTATTATTATTATTATTACGATTATTATCATTGTTATTATCTATTATCAACAAAAGTAGTCATTATTCATTTTGTTATAATTATTATTATCATTATCATTATCATTATAATCATGTTCACGATAACAAACTTTGCCATTCAGTTCTCACTGTCAAATGATATTGAGCCCCAGCTGTAAGTACCAGTACAGTAAATATAACGTTTGATCTACAGTCATGGACAAAATTTTTGAATATGCTTTATTTTTACCAAATACATTTTCAATCATATCAAGAACAGTTTTATTGTCTTGAAATAGAACCAGGGGCTGCGCCACAGGGGGAGCAAGGGGGAGGCGGCTGCCCCTATTTATTTCAACTCATTAAACTGACGGGAATTTTACTGTTTTTCGAAAAATTTCGACCCTATTGTTTTTTATTTGGCTGCGTAAAAAAAAGAAATCGCGGGCAAAAATGTTTTCTGTCCGTCGTTGGCCCCTCCCCCCCCCCCCCCCTGTCGTCGGACGCTGTTTGGCTTGCAGATTGGTTGGTTAAAAATGGCAAGCAATTTTCTTTCGACGGATTTCATCCCTCCTAAAATCTTAGCTTGGCGCTGCCCTGAGTAGAGCTCATTTGAACTTAGTAATTATCTATTCTGCATGGGTGATTGCTTATTAAACGTAAGAAATCTGCACTTTAAAACAGGGCTACGCAAAGAAATGAAACTATTCCAAACTTTTGTCCAGGACTGTATTTCGCTATAAAGCTATATTGAGAAAAAGAATCCCGACACACAAAATCAAATATGATCTAGAAAAGATAATCCCGGGGATAATCCAGGGATTATCAAAAGTAATACACGAAATGTGTGTTTTACTTTGTCTTCTGAATGTTAACTGAAACTTCAAGATCTAAATAACTTACCGGCGCGTAAGAGGTGCCTGTTATAAGTGGGGGAGCCAAAATTTCCCAGTAACAAAGTACAAAATGTGCGTCGTTTTTTTTTATTTTCCCGATGGTTTGGTGGATTTTCCCGCTGAATTTTTTTTCAGGGTGGCAGTCTGCCCCCCCCCCCCCATCCTGGCTGTTACGCCACTGAAATAACTATGGTGTCCGAGTCAGACCATAGTTATTTAGACCCTGAATTTGCCGACTGGCTGAATAAATGTGCCGACTACACTGCAAAACTGGGGTGTTAAATCTATCACCCATGGTGTTGCACAATATAGATACCAGACGAAGTGAAAATTTTAACACCACGGGTATTATTTTAACACCAAACGAATTATATCAATCACCAAGAGCAATGGTTTTAACACCATGGGTATTGAAAAATCAACACTTTCCAGTATTCATATTGTGCAACACCCTTTGTGTTAAATTTAACACCCCAGTTTGTGCAGTGTACGAGCATGAATGGGGTGTCACATCACCACCTCCCCCCCCCCACCTCTATACGCCCGTAGGTCCGACCAGGTTGTAGTCATCATAACATGTCAATATTTAAAGAGGGATTTGAGAGAGGGACACGACATTGCATTGTGTGAGTGTATTTGGTTTTATTCAAAATTATTCTTTTGTGATCGTATTTGTCAATGTTGCTGTATACCCGGAAGCTGAATTCCGTCGTACCAAAGCAAATTTGATTAAGAAATGAAAATTAAAGGTAAATAGCATGATTGGGGGTAGTCCTCAAATTGGGCTGAAACTATTCTAGAATCAAGTACACTAGATCTATACCAGGATTCTGCTGTGAAAATCTTGTAGTCAAGCGTTGACTCATTCTTAAAAAAAAAAAATAAAAAATGTAATACTAATGTTCCTTGTTGCAGACAAATCTGTTGTGTAGCTTTTTATGGGATTTATTTCTATCGGGGCTCGAGATAACTGAAATATTCGTATGTTCATGCTTGATTCTCCTTAGGTAAGCATAATACAGACAAATCCTTCCAGCTGGTGTATAGTTGGCATAAGTTTCAACTCATTTCGTTCTTGGGGCATTTGCAAGTGTTTCCAATCATGTCACTAACCTTTAAGTGGACAAATAAACATTATAGCATACAGAAGTTTGGAAACTAAGTTATGCTGCCACTGTCAAGGCCCACTGTCAAGGCAAAATGAAATGCCTCCCTCTTTTGACTCAAATGCTAGAAATAGGGCACCAACCTTTTCCCACAATGCAATGTTAACAACATTTGTTGTGTGGTAAAATACTCCATTCGTTTTCCTGTTGCTGTCTGACAGTACATCATGGTAGTACATTATCAGTGTGTATTTATTATGTGCCCCTGTTTTTTAAATACTACTTCTTGTCCTCTCCGTGGTTGAATTTCCCCTTGACAGTGGGCCTTTAACTGTAACCCACAAAGGCTTGAAAGTGTTATTTTCCGGTTGACTTCTGCACGTGAACAGAAAATTCACGATATGAAAAAAAAACTCTATCAGATTCACGTATGTCCAATGGCAATGAGGCAAATTGACGTAGAAATTTACGTGTTTAATTTTGGAATTATCTGGTGTGAAAATATCTGCATTTCGGTAATGTTTGTTCCTTTTTGTGGTCCACTTTTTATTGGACCTTCTCATCACAAATCCTGGCTAAGGGCCTAAATATTGATGTTTAGGTAGTTTTGTCAGTACATTATTGATATAAGTCATTGACCAGACAAAATTCCATACGCCATTGTATTGTGGCGAGGCTATTTCTATAGTATCATCAACTCGTTTTTGTGAATTTTGTGTGCACTAGAAAATGTGTTCGAGAACAATTTCAAAATTTTCCCTACCTTGTGTGGGTCTCTTTATGTATTCATGTGAGTATCTGGGAGTGTGTTTGTGTGTACGTGTGTGTGTGTGTGTGTGTGTGTGTGTGTGTGTGTGTGTGTGTGTGTGTGTGTGTGTGTGTGTGTGTGTGTGTGTGTGTGTGTGTGTGTGTGTGTGTGTGTGTGTGTGTGTGTGTGTGTGTGTGTGTGTGTGTGTGTGTGTGTGTGTGTGTGTGTGTGTGTGTGTGTGTGTGTGTGTGTGTGTGTGTGTGTGTGTGTGTGTGTGTGTGTGATTGCGTTTGTGCGTAGTGCGGGAAATCTCCAGTACCTAAATTTAATAAAACCACACGCTTGATCTGTTCATTCATTGACTGAGAAAAAAGAATGACCCCAGTTGGATTTGAACCTATAACCTACTGCTTTCCGGGTAGCAGCCCTACCACCAAACTTTGATGAGTTGATTTGCATTACTTGGAGCTT
>JZLH01S0631915.1:2932-14602 GCA_001188425.1 Eucidaris tribuloides | reverse complement strand
ATAATTTTTTTTTTGGGGGGGGTGGCAGGCCAAAATTTTCCCGACAGATATTCTCGCCCCTTTAAAGAATTTTACCCTGAGTCGACTTAGCCCTGCGGGGCCTGCGCCCTTAGCTTTTGTATGGGGAATATTATCATTCAACAAGTTTTCCCAATCAGCCTTAACTTCCACACAATATTCCTTGTTTTCCACTATATAGGCAGTCATTATATTTTTAGTCTTTGCTTTTATCACTAAAAAACTGGGACACATTAGAGGACGCGTACCCATCTTTGCCGAAAATTGTTACACAATATGAAGTGTTAAATTAATTCATGAGTGCTAAATTGATAGGCGTTAAATGAGTGCTTCCTGTGAATATTACTTGCCTTGGACGCTTCAAATGAAGATACCTATTGTCAGTGCGTGGAAACCGGTTGCACTGAGAAACTCTGTGTCAAATTTCTGTTTGTGATTTATTGTCATATTATTAATTGTATTTGAATCAACCAGGAATTTGGCTTGATTCCGCTCGCTTTTAACGTAACAACTGAGGGTACACAGATTACCAGGAACTGCGAGGGTAAAATTAAGGAGAAGGCGCAGAACTAAACGGATTAAGTTAAGAAAATATTTGGATTTCTTTGCCAACATCAGATTACACGTGCACTGACAGGGAAGCTGACCATCTGCCGGTTGACCAACCTGCCCATTGCACGCGACGTGTGTTTAGGCGCACCGTAGGGGTAAATGTATTTGCCCACAGTTTTGAATTTGATAAGCTCCCTTCCCCCTATTAGCTGTTTCTTCAAGTTTTTGTTTCTTAGGGTAAAACTTACAAAGACGTAAATTAAACACAAATTAAACTGATTATATAGAAGGCCTTTTTGATGGATGGGTAGAGTATACAGCACAGTACCCCATTATTATTAGGAGCATTGATTTTTGGCTCACCATGTTACCATAATTTTGCTCCACAATGTCATTTATTCTAACTTATGCCTGTTTAAGTTGCTCGGGCGCCTTCTTCCCTTGGTTTGTAATGAACCCCCGATAATGTCCTCCATGTATTCTTTTTAGCACGTCGAATTTCCCTATCTGTCTTTCTGCGTAAAAGTTTAAAAAGATTCCAGTCAGCGGATGACGAACTCTTCTTAGCTTTCTTGAACAATCTCTTCTTCTTGTTTATATTCTGTTTAATGGAAGAAGTAATCCAAGGAAGTTTCCATCTTGAGGAAGAAATTTTAGAAGGTATGAACTGATCCATTACATTCAAGATGACTTGGTTAAACTCTGTAACTAATTCTTCGGTAGATACGGCTTCAACATATTCAGGCGTTAATTTGTCATTAAAGTTGTTAATCAGTTTGTCCATCTCAGAAAAATCAGCTTTTTTGTACATATATATTTTCCGTTTCACTGGTCTGACTAGCTTGGGTTTCACTGTAATATTTACGACAACTGCATGGTGGTCACTTATTCCTGGAATAACTTCGATACTTGAAACAAATGATGGAGAGTTTGTAAAGCATAGATCAAGAATATTGTTATTTCTAGTTGGCTCTTTGACTTGTTGAAACAGATGATAATCCTGAACTATTTCTAACAGTGCCTTACTCGGGCCGGCGTATGAACCTCCTGCATTGAATTTGAGATTCTCCCAGTCCACGTCTGGGAGGTTGAAATCACCCATCAGCCAAACGGAAGCTTGAGTTGGTATTTTATTCAAAGCAAAATCCAACTGTTTAATATAATCAACATCAGTAGTCTGTGAACGATAAAATGCCCCCACATATATCGGTGTTACGCCTTTTACATGAATACTAATCCAGATACTTTCACTCTCTGTCGCAAGGCTGGGTTCTTCATTAGCAATTAAATTGTCCTTGACTGCGATAAATACTCCTCCGTGAGAGTCCCCTCCTGTTCTATCTTTCCTGAACACTTGAAAATTAGGAGAAAATATTTTACCAGTAGTTATGTCCTTGTTGAGCCAGGATTCGGTACCCACAACTACATCTGGTGCTTCGATCTCTATCATAGTTTGAAATTGGTCACGCTTAGACTTGACACTCTGACAATTTACATTAATTAACTTGATGGGCTTGATTTTAAGTCTTTGCTTGTTACCAGGGTTGTGCTTAGAAGCATCACCATTTACCTTGGCTTTATCCTTAGTTGATCTACATGAAGCTTTGGGACTGGATGTAGAAGAAGGGTGTGGTATGTCACTATACGATATACTAAATTCATTATCGACACTGGAAGCGCGAGATGAACTTAGAGCTTCGAAAGAATTTGACAAATCAAAAACATCAGTACAGTCAAAAAGAGAAGATGCGAAATTGGGCAAGCCACAGGAGCAGCAAATCCAGCTACATGAAACATGGTTTTGAAGAGCTTCAAACACTTCATCACTCATTGCCATGCATTGTTTATGGTACCAGATATTACATTCATCACACTCTACGGCCTGTTGCTTCCACTTCACTGCTTTGCTACAGATACCACATGGGTATTTTGGTTGATAAGGGCCTGGGTTGGTGTTAATATCGCCAGACAAAAGCAGCAAGAGCAAGCTCAAGTGTGTGATCTTAGATCTGTTTAAGTTCATATATATATATTATGGTATATATTATGGTATGTTGAAAAAACTTCCGTGTACTCACCATTTTCTTGCCACTTTATACAGTAAACTTCTTATCAAACCTGTACCTCCACCCTCATGGTCATGAAGTAAGGTAGTTTTAATTCATAAAACGGGTGACACCAACGATCCGAAGAACTTTCGATTGATTGCTTTATCTAGTACAGTAGCAAAGATTTTTCACCAGATATTAGCACAAAGAATGGAGGAGTATATTATTAAGAATGGATATATCGATTCTACTTTGCAAAAGGGTTTTCTCCAGGGTATTTCTGGCTGTACCGACCATAATACCGTTGTACATGAAATCATAAAAAATGCTAAATCATCCCGCAGAACTGTTCATTTCACCTGGTTCGACATGGAGGATGCCTTTGGATCTGTTCCTCACCCTCTTATAGACTTTTCCATGTCCCGTTTCGGGATACCCCAACCTGTTCATTCTTATATTTTGACCCTATACTCTTCTCTACGGGTTTTGTTTCTACCAATCAATGGCAATCAGACACTTTCAAATTTAAAAAAAGGCATCTTCCAGGGTGATCCTCTATCTCCGTTAATATTTCTTTTGTGTTTCAATCCTATGGTCGAGTTTTTGTCACAGGATAATAGTGTTGGTTATAATCTTCATTGTTTCAAGTTTCATCACGGCACCTTATGCTGACGATTTTTGTCTAATAACCGGAAATAAAAGGTCACATCAGAGGTTGATAAATCAAATTTCAGCCAATACACGATCTCTTGGACTTAAACTTAAGCCACAAAAATGTAAAAGCCTTTCAATCTGTAGAGGGTTTCCCGTTGACTTACCATTTATGTTGGATGATTCAGAGATTCAAACGCTCAAAAATGGTGATTTTAAATTTCTCGGTTCACTAGTAACGTTTCAGAATTCTACTTCAGACATTTACAAATACGTTGAACAGTTAATCACTTCTGGCGTTGAAACGACTGACATTTCTTTGGTCCGCAACGAATTCAAATTGAAAATTTATTCAGACTACTTTTTATCTTTAATCCGTTATCACCTGACGGTCAATGATTTGTGCGAATCTCACTTAAAATCACTTGACGCATTCACAAATCGCTACTTGAAAAAATGATCCGGGCTAGCGAGGCCAGCAACCCTTGCATTTTTGCATATGCCTGAATTTCTGAACATCACAACAATATCAGATTTATACTTTCAGTGTCATGCCCTTTCATATGTTAAATCTCGATCTCATTCAGACTCAAATGTGAACATCTGTCTTGATTCTGCTCTCGCGAGAGAGCAGAAATGGACAAATAGGAAGTCTGCAATGGTTAAGTGCGATGACCTTTGGAAAAATCTTAAGGGCGGGACCTCTCTAATAATCAGTTAAAACGAGAAACAAAGAAAGAATTAAGTAATGCCTGTTCAGAACGATGGTCATCCCACATTCAAACCCTAGTTGTGCAGGGAAAATTTCTCGATCTCGTAAAATTGGAATCCAAATCTACTGCATGGAAAAGTTTAGTCTATAATCTTCCCCATCGAGTCGCAAAGTTTTTGATCAATTCAGCAACAGATACATTGAATACAAACACTAACCTGTGTAGATGGGGTAAAAAGGTCTCAGATAAATGTAAACATTGTGGGAATGAAGAAACATTGCATCATGTTTTGAACTCGTGTCAAGCCGCATTACAAGGCGGCCGTTTCACCTGGCGTCGTCATAACCTGCTTCATTACCTCATTGACCTTATTCATGAAGGCGTCAAACATTCAGAGGCACAGATTTTTGCAGACCTAGATAACGTCCCTTTCACGAAAACAGGAGTTTCTACAATACCCAATGAATGCACCCAGACAAACCTGTGCCCAGATATTTGTGTACTGTGGAAAAATTTGAATAAAGTGTTGCTCTTTGAACTCTCTGTTCCATTTGAACTCAACATTGACAAGATGCATAACTACAAAACACAAAAGTATACTCCGTTGCAACTCGATATTGAAACAAATGATTATGAGGTAACTCGTGGTTTTGTGTCACATGGTAATGAAGCACGTTTGAAAGAGTTGCTCTCATCAATTGAACGCCCTGTCACATTCAAAATGTGTGTCACAGTCTTTCAAGGCTGGCTGTAATCTCGTCATTTGTAATTTATTCAGCAAAGAATGAACCTAGTTGGGATACGAAGGCACCACTCCAGGTTCCCAGTGATTTTTAGCTTTAGGCTCTATTTACGAATATATGTATGCACACTTGTATGTGCAGAAACACATACAGACACTTATATACATACACAAACACACGCATATATAAACATCAGTACGCACACAATTTACACACACACACACACACACACACACACACACACACACACACACACACACACACACACACACACACACACACACACACACACACACACACACACACACACTACACACACACACACACACACACACACACACACACACACCACACACACACACACACACACACACACACTTTTTTCTACAAACACTAATACGCACACAATACACACACATATACACACATACACACCTACACGCAGATACACGCTATATACAGAATTGACAAACGCTTACTACACAACATGGTTCACCAGTGGCGTCGGCGCGTTTCGCGTGGGCAGGGCATTGGAGGGGCGGCGCATGCATTGTTCACGAAATGCTCTGCCCCTCTGGTGCTTTGTCTTCGTGGAGTGTGCCGGGCCCCCTGTTGTACACACATGATGCGGCACATGTTTAATTACACTATATCCCTTTTATCAGTAAATATTAATATATTTATAATTTAATTGATTTCCACAACCTTTATTAAGTCAGCCAATTGAAATTTGGTGTGTTGTATTATTTTAAGAATTTTTTTGTTAGAATGAATTGAATGATATTTTAATGAAGTTTTAAATGAAGTTTTAATACCATTATATCAATTTGTCTTTTTCAGCACTGCTATACCCATAATTTGCAAGTTATGTTAAGCTTCGTTGTAATTTAATTAATTTTCCCATTCGACTTCTATTTTGGGGTATACAAGCAACAGTTTTCATTAATTTCTATTTCGGGGTAAAAGTAACAGTTTTTGATGTGCAAATATAGACTTATGTTATTTTTATAACCTTTGACCATTTGTATATTTATGTGTAATTTATATTTGCCCTGCATGTTCATTTATACGTCTTGTCCTGGGCATTCTATTGTGATGTGTAATGTAATGCTATTTCGTTTTGTATTGTAATGTATAATGTTTTCCTTTGTTGTTTTTATATATGACAATACAGTGATGTTTAAAAAAAATACTAGTGACAGCATAACTGTCCGAACTTTTGTATTCTAGGGTGTTTATTTGTCCATTAGAACACTGTCAGATATGTCAAACAGCAAAGTTCAACAATTTTTTAAACTGGTCTTCCACAGTGTTATATAGCGTCTTTAAAATAAACAACTTCACAAATTTCAATATAACTTCAGAAAATTCACAACACTTGGATAAGAATGACATCTTTACCCTTCATTTCAAATTGTTGAACTTGCTTATTCACTTAATTTGCCATCCCATTTTTGCAGAAAATTTTGTTTTCACTTTCATTTAAAAGTCATTTACCATTCTTTATTTCTGTTTATTTTTGTTATTAATAACTATTGATGTATGTTTTTGTATATTTTTGTGAATGTCTCTTGTATTATATGTAGAATTAATTTTTGTTGAACTTGCCTGAATATATGAATTCTATGTAAAAGATTGTAAACTGATCCTGTCAGCTTTCATGCTGCTGATCGGTAATTTTTTTATATACCCATAAATAAATATATAAATAAAAAAATTAATAAATAAATCATAAGAAAGAGTATACTTTAATTTACAACTTTTGTGCACAACACATTCTTCCAGTGTGCTCGGATAAAAAGTTAAAACTGTTTGAAATTGACACTACACTTCAAAAGTAGCTCAATGCAGCACTGTTTGAAAACGCTTGACATGTTAAAGGGAGCAATAAGTCACAAATTGTAGTGATTTAAAGCTTGACCCAGCTCGGGTATTATTTGGGAATTTCCATAGTGGCTATATCTTCGGCTAACAAGCACGTAATAGCACTGATAAGGCCAACCTCGCTCGGTAAAAAGGTTGAATAATCACAATCTCTTCACTGCTGGGGGACGTCGTAACATTGCTCCAGGTGGTGAACCGGCTTCATTTATTTTTCATACTAGCTACGGCAGCAGCCACTGCAGCAACCTCATGCTAATTGGTCAATCCTACCACTGGCATAGGATTCATTCCCCATCCACACTGCAGACACTGAACTATATTACGGCTTGCTGAAAAAAAACCCCAGTGAAACAGCCATGGATTTTGAGTTGTTGCTCCCTTTAAAATAGAGCTCAGGATTTGCACGCCAGAAAATAGCAAAATGAATGAAATCAGCTCAAATTGTTCACAATGTGAAGATTATTATATATAAACACCTGTCATAGAACCTTTGGGTAGAATACATCTTTTTGTTGAGAATCTGGATGGTTAAAATTCAAAATTTGCACAGTGATGATCACGTTTCACTAGTTCCAAGATTGTCTGATCGGTTGCTAGCCGAAGGTCATGCAGAGTTCACCGCTTGACCACTGTGTTTTGTGAACATACACATAACCATGTTCTGCAATTTGAGCGAAATTTAAACTCACAAAAAGAACAATTTTCTGGTAGCATATCATTATTACTTTTTCTTCATAAAACAATAAGTTTGTGATGTATTGATCTCAAACTTTCAACACACCATTTGTAAGTACTTTACTACCGTTTGGTAATCATAATAAAGGGAAGTGATGGACTTGCAAATCCTGAAATCTATCTTTAGGGGTTAATTTACCTTGAGTCCTTTGAAGAATCTCTTTGTCCTTGCCATGGGGTTGTCTTGTCCAAACAGGTCTGTTCCTCTCATCTTCTCACCGCCATACTGGACAATGGCCTTCACAAGCTACAACAAAAAAAGAGAAAACTTTTAAGATTGTGTCTACGATTTGCATACCTTGAAATGAGCATATGTGACCGCGCAGCTCAAAGCCCACAAAAAGTAGGCCAAAATGAATTTTCATATTTCTACATAGTTTTAAGAAGTAAGCTCTTAGCTTTAAAATGATATCTAACTTGCTAAAATTGGACCATCCTAACCCATTCAAAAAGTGATTGAAGTACCAGAGAGTCAGAGGTGCAGCTTCACAGAAAAGGGAGAAAAGAGAATTTAATTTAAATTATGTTTACTCAGGTGCACCATGCGGAAGCAGCTATCTGAAAAAAAAGTGGTCCAGAATAACTGCCAATATCTTGGTTTGGTTTCATTTTTAACCACCAAATTTTGACTGTATGTATAGAAAGGATTACTCTTTCAGATGAGACAAACTTCAAAATTTTGATTTGGTCAAACCGAATCCCACATTTCGATTTGTTACAAAGAATCATAATCTGCGACTTTTCGTTGGTTTGGAGCTGGGCGGTCACATATCGACTCTTATCGAGTAAATAGGCTAAAATCATTTATAATATAAATATTCACATAAATCTTCACCTCTCACAAAAGCCTTGGGCTGAAAAGTCAGGTTTTGTGAAAATTAACGCTGATAAAATTCACACAGAACACAACGACGTAACGTCTGACTGCTAGACCTAATTTTTCTATCATCTAGGCAAAACTGAATACCTGCTGATTATTAGGTTACAAGGTCAAAAACTCGTATAAAATGCAGTTGGACGATTGTCAAGCAATCCAGGCTATATAGTTGGAATCAACCAAATTCAAAATTAGTAGGTGAAACCTAGGCTACCGTTGCAAAATACAACTTGAGGAATGGCCCAATTTCAGGGGATTTATCATTTACATTTCAAAAACTTTTCAACGTATGAATCCCAGACTTGGGACACTGTATTTTCATGTAACTCTCTTTACTTGGATCACATCTGAGCAAAAATGGTCTGATGTGCAAATAGAAAACACATTCTTTGAGGGTAAAGCTTTTTTTTTTTTTTTGCATGCATGAAAATTGATGTTATGTAAATACACTGGTGTGTAGAAGAAAATACCATCTAAGAACCTTTAGGAAATGATAGGAGCTGAGAAACTCAGTTTGGTTGAAATTATAGTTAGATAGTTTTGCAAAGTACATAGTAGCTTGCCCCATAAAATCATGTTTTTCACTGGTAGTGTGAATGGCCCATGTCGTAGTGATGGAGAGTTTCTTGCATTTCTGACGTAACTATCGCTACCTCCTTTGAATAACTACCATCTTGTTCTTTCCACCCACCCCTCTTCTCCTCAACACACTGGTAGTAATACATTGTGTCATCGTGATGCCCAATTCCTTGCATTCCTGGCATAACTATCATTGCATAGTTTGAATACCTACCATCCTGTTCTTTTCGCCCACCCCTTTCCTCCTCAGCATCTCCATCAGTCCCACAAAGTTGTTGTTGCTATGGCGTTCGTACCGTAGACCGTAGAGGGCGACCAACCGACACAAATCCAACTCCCGCACTTTGTCGCTACCCAACAAGGTCCGAATCCTCTGAAAGAGAGACAAACAAGAAGCATACATGGAGGATAATTGACAACAATAATTCTATACTTGTAAACAATGATACTTGATATCATATATTGACTCTTCTTTAATTCTATTTTTATAACTTTTTGCTTCCCCATGGGAAAACAGTTTCTGAATTGGAATGAACACATCATCTGACAATGACTTTAGTGCTTTCAGTATTACACTAAGAATATTGTGTTACTTGGGGTAACTGTTTTCGGTCAAATGTTACATGTGTAATACAGAATTTCAAATTATAACTCCATTTATGGCATGTGAAGATCTTGAATGACTATCATATACTTTGTATCACTGGAAAACCCTTCACAAAAATGAAGGACAATTTCATCTTTATAATGATTGAAAAATAAAAATGATACCCACATCAAATTTCCATCAAAATGTTAAATGGGTAAAAGTGAAATGTTTTCTTTTACATAAGATCAACATAAATTTAACATTATTTTTTTCTTCTCTTTCCAGCCATCATTGGTCAAATTGAGGTTTCAGGATATGAAGAGTTATTATTCATATGATGTAAACATGACTTCTCAAGAAGCTATGCTTTAAATCTTTCATGTTACACACATAACAGAGATGGAACATTACCCATGTAACATTTGACAGAAATGTAGTATAGCTTCCACACGCCAAAGTATCCTTACAATGTGGATTCTTCTTGGCTTTTATTTTCCTCTGATACCTAAAGATTCATTTCAGAATTTGCAAGTCCATCACTTCCCTTCACTATCATTACCAAACGGTAGTTTAGTACTTACAGATGGTGTGTTGAAGGTTTGAGATCTATACGTCACAAACTTGTTGATTAATGAGAAAAAACTAATAAAGATATGCTACCAGAATATTGTTCTTTCCATGAGTTTAAATTTTGCTCAAATTGCAGATCACGGTTATGTGTACATTCGCACAACCAGTGGAGCATGCTGATTGTATGAATGGCTAAACTCCACACGACCTTCGCCTAACGGCTGATCGGACAATTTTGGAACTAACGGAACGGCCCGTGCACATGCACATCACTGTGTAAATTTTGAAGTTTTCAATGTCCAGATTTTCGTATTCTACCGAAAGGTTCTATGACAGGTGTGTATTTACACTAATCTTCACATTGTGAACAATTTGAGCTGATTTCATTCATTTTGACGTTTTCTGGCGTGCAAATCCTGAACTCTATCTTTAAATTAAATACCACGTAATACAGTTTTCCTGTCTCTCTTTCACCGTACTTAGAATATTAATCACTTATTGGGATATTTACAATGGAAAGTTCCCATAATCAATTTCTCCCTACCTTCAGTGCTTCATTGTGATCTGATTGACATGCCAACTCCTGCTCCACTTCCGACGCCTCCAACAAGTTGTACTGTCGCACTTGTCTGGACAGCTCTTGGACCACTGTCACGTGCTTGGCTACCGTCCCCGACATCTTCTTGAACTGAGGATAATTCTCTACAAACGCCTGAGGAACGACATTTACAAACATGGTTTAAGTAGGTTCGAAGACAACTCATAATACGCTAACCCCTATTTCAAGATTAAAGGCCCACTGTCATGAGGGAATGGAGTAACGCCCTCTTTTGACTTAAATTATTAAAATGGGTACTAATGATACCCATAATGCAACACAAACAGCCATGGTGGTTCTTGTCTATGGCACAGCAACAGTCCATATTTTTATATATTTGCCTGTATTTTAAGACAAGTTCACATCTCCTCTGTCATTGAGATGACCCTTGACAGTGGGCCTTTAACTTTAGAGAGTCTAGGAATTAATAACTACTTCGGAAGGGATTCCCCCATTTAACCAGCAAAATCATGCAAATGGTGAATGAAAAAAATTGTTGTTATATGCAACAAGTTTAGGTCCTTTTACATTAGTGATCTAAGTTAGGACTAGGTCTAACACCCTGTTATATAGGTCTAGATCTAACGTTAGGCCTAGAGTCTAGATATTTTTGTTGTAGGCCTATAGTTTTAGGCTGTATTACCGACCCGTCTTATAAAACAAATAATGCACTGGGTTTAGTCAGTGCGATATCGATAACGCACTTGCCCTGCGGGCACGTACATTATCACTTGCACTGTCTCTGCCCTAACACACTTGCAACAGAGCACTAATTGTATATTTTAAAACAACAGGGCACTACTGCTTAGTTCACTCCTCTGAAGTGCTTTCTCAGTATGTATATTGATAACAGGTAAGTTATTACATGAATTACAGTTGAACTGATGAGTGGCAGTAGATTTGGTATAACTTACCTTCATGTCAGCGATTGACTCTATCTTCTTCTGACTTTGTGATTTTTTCTGGAATTCATCCATCAAGTCTTTTATCCTGGTGCAGATCTCACCATAATTGTTGTACATATTCTGGAAGGAAAGAAAGCAAAAATAAAAATCATTAGTTTCACAATTTGAGTGAGAATCTATATCGAAGGCATACATTGGTTAACAATGT
>JZLH01S0631914.1:7568-18348 GCA_001188425.1 Eucidaris tribuloides | reverse complement strand
AGGTTTCAGCTGAGTGCTTCGGGAAATAAAAATGCAATTCCCTGACTCATGAATGAACTCAATATGAAATACAATCACATCCACACACAATCATCAAATACAAACTATTTTTAGGGAACTTGGCCTGGATAATTATGTGGCTTACGTGCAATATCAAATCTGTAAATATTAGCACCTGACCCACTTACAGGTCTATAGTTTTTTTTTCCTCTCTCACTCTTAAATTTGAATTACGCATGATTGACATGTATGTAACAAGTTACAAGCATAATAATAAGCATCCATGTTTTGTACAGTTCTGCAACAAACACAAATCACATCAGAACAATAATAAATTATGTAGTGTCTGCAAGACATCTACCAGGGAAACAATGAAACTGTAAGTCTGTGTAATAAGATTTTTAAATGGGGCTGTTGCATACAATCCGGATTTTTTTACGTCATCAAGTTCGAAAGAAGAATGTTCCATGGCGTGACTTTAAGTAAAGGTCATGTACTTGTTGTATGTGTACGTACATGTAGAACCTTATATACACCTTTCCTTTGAAAAATACTTTGTTTTCTCTAAAGGGGTGTTGTACATGTATAAAAGAGGATTTGGGGGAGTATTTTTTTAAATGGGGCGTTTCAACACACCCCCCCCCCTTTAGTATGCCTATGCTTACTGTCGGAATGTTCCATTGTTACTACTTAATCATAATAATAATCCATATTTTATTTGAAATAGACAGGCATTACAAATACCAATCTTCCAAATTCATTTTGCCCAATTGATCTTGGGCCCGGCAGCCACTGAGCAGCGCCAGATCGACGTTGTTCTATCCCTAAAAATCGTTGAACGCCAAACAGGGTAGCAGCAACTCCCATCTTTTAACGTCTTTTGGTCTGACGCGGTCGGGCTTGAACTCCCGACCTCCCGGTTGTGAGGCGGATGCTCTAACAACTGAGCCAACACACCAGTCAGTTTGTACTTAGGAAGCCTATTATCCAGGGGACACAATAGACCAAAATCACCAGACACTACACTGTAGGCTTCAGCTGAGTGCTTCGGGAAATAAAAATGCAATTCCCTGACTCTTGAATGAACTCAATATGAGATACAATCACATCCACATACAATCATCAAATACAAACTATTTTTAGGGAACTTGGCCTGGATAATTACGTGGCTTACACGCAATATCAAATACTGTATCATATCAGCACTTGACCCACAGGTCTACAGTTTATTTTTCCTCTCTCGCTCTTAAATTTGAATTACGCATGATTGACATGTAAATGTATGTAACAAGTTACAAGCATAATAATAAGCATCCATGTTTTGTACAGTTCTGCAACAATCACAAATCACATCAGAACAGATATTTGTTAATGCATGTGAGCTACATACATTATGTAAAGGAGAATTTCCTATAAGGTTGCTTTGATCGTTTACAAGTGCATTCACAAATTCGCACCAGAGTTCTAAATGAATTTATTATCACCACAATGCAGGTCAAATTATAGACTTCGCTCTAGTGAAGACACCACAATTTTACATGTTCCTAGAATTGATTGCAAAAGAGGGGAAGCAAGTTTTGATTTCTGGTCCAAAAAATGGAATTGTTTGCCAGCACATGTTTGATTATATATCAATTGACTCATTTACACAAATCTGAAGACATCTGCTCTTATTTTAGTGAATTGTAAAATAATTTTATTATCTGGAGAGCTAAAGTGCATAGAGCAGTTTAACATTGACTATGCGCTATATAAGTGTCAGTTTAATAATTATTATTATAATTATACTGTCATCAGTTTTACAGCAACCAGACTTTATCTGAACTATGTCATCCCTGAAGCTGAAGTACATATCTACATAGACCTTCAGCTCAATTCGTAAAATTCAAAAACATACTTTCTCAAATAGATTTAAAACATTAACCGCGAAAAGTTCCTTTCATTTCATTACTACCAATTTTCAACTTTTATAATATTTCAATATTTCCTGTTGTTTCTTGTATTTATTCTGATTTCCTTGATTTTTTTTATTTTTTTTTTTAATTTTGTACATCTTCAAATAGCTTTCATGTGCAACATACATTACCCTGGTTCAGTCATCATTATTCCAGATATAACTGAGTTTCAGCTTAAGCTTGATGTAAGTGGTTGTTCATTTAGACTATGTTAACCCGTTGACTGCGAGATTCCTCAAATCCCCATAGACTTTGTACAGCGGCCATCCGGTTCCCGTAAGCAACGGGTTAATAAAATCCTTAGAGAAAAACACACAATGTTCCTGTTTATGTGCTTCAGCCTTATGGTCATATAAAAGCTGAATACTGCAGGGCTGCCAACTCTCAAGCAATGAGCATGAGACTTGCGCATGTTGGCCCTTTCTCACACCAATACTTTTGATTTTTCATGCATTTCTATGTGATCTCACGCCTTTGGACACTTCCGTTATATCACTGGCCTATGGGAATCTCACGCAATTTCATTCACTGAGATTGGCAACTCTGATACTGCACATAAAAATCTTTCTAATGAGCTGCACAGGGTGGCCCATCAAGAATGCGATACCTGCCATCTTTATTTTTTTCAACATACAGGTACATCCAGTATGTAACTGGCAAAAAGCCGCAAAATTTGGTTTTGGTTTCATTGGTTAGAACATTCTACGTCCAACAAGATGTTACATGTACATGTACCATGAACATTGATAATGAGCAAGGCATTTTGATACATGTACATGTACATGTAGTATGGCTATTTTTCTGCGGCTCGTCATTTTCCAAATTTGCTATATTTTTGTAACTTCAGTAATCCTCATACACTGAGATACATGTATTCTTGTGACAGAGCGTGCCATAGAATAAGCCATACTTCTCACTGTCTTCTACTGTATGTCAAAATGAGGGCAGTCGTGCATTTTGTCTGCGCAGCATATTTTTGGCATGCTATGATGCAAGAATATCTCACTATTCCAGGGATTGCGGAGTTGAACAAGTAGGAAATTTGGGAAGCAACATTGCCGCAGAAAAATGGCCCTGGGATCCAAACACTTCTCATGGCATTATTTTTGTAGGTAAAAGAATATTCTAACAAATGAAATAAAAATAAATGATGTTTTACCGATCATGTTGAAGAAATCAACAATCGCATGTGTTGCGTTCTTTCTGGGCCACCCTGTATAGTAGTGTGAGGATAGCAACAATGCAACATGCCTGCTTAGTGCTTTACATGTATGTACGTGTACATGTACATTGTAGATTCATGTAATTTGATCTCAAGCCTTACATCATTGTCAATCAGTCTAGTTTTATTTGGGGTTTGTCCCTAATTAATAACAAAACTGGCCGGATTTACCTCACTCACTCTTGCAGCAATCACTCTCACACCCATCTCCCTCGATTCAGTCATGAAAGTGAAACTTTAAAAAAAAATCCAAGCACATCCTGCTACTTCATTTTAGCATTTTTTTCTATTCAGGAAGTAATACTAGTGTCAGCTTACGAGCAGGAAGAGTCTTTTTCAAAGAAAATGAAAGTAATAGAACACAAGGTACACTCAGTTTCAAGTACACATACTTGGCCAAATGATGCCCAAATCATAGAAACTAATGTGTCTTGTGTAGTTACAAAGCAGGGCTGTCAACATTTCTTTGCCCATTTTCATTCGACATTAACGAAATTTTCCCTGAATGTTTAAGGTTAGTGACTATCGATTGGGAAGCACTTGAAAATGCCTCAAGAAACAAATGAGTTGAAATATACATCCAACTATACACTAGACTAGGAGTGGATCTCCCACCTGGGAGGATTTGTCTGTAATGAGAAAGTGTGAGGTGGGGATATTTCCAGAGAAGGTACGTGATGACTGGATTCGGGAGGAGCGCAGATAGAGTGATACAGTTACTAAAGGTGCGGGCACTGATGAAGAGTATAGATGGCGCGTCCAGTGGGTGAACGGGAGACGGTAGATCTGTATATATTAAGATTTCTGTTCTGTGCGATACCGTGTGAGAAGAGGATGGAGCGGGGATGGAACACAGAGCAAGACGATCAGGATATATGAGAAAGAGAAAGGACTGAGAACGTGCACAAGGAGCCCCATAGCAGAGCCACACAGGCAGGTTTTCCGTGCTGACGAGTGATGCTATGACAATTGTTTTTTTATTGAGTCAACGTTACGACTACAAGATTTTCACAGGAGAATCCTTGCATAGTTTACTTGATTCTAGAGTAGTTTCAGTCCCAAGTTGAGGACTACCCGCCAATCACGTCATTTACTTTATCTTCTGCGAAGATTCACAAAGTTTGTTGGCCGGATACCTGGTGTGAAACTTCGAGAGAGATTAACTTCTCGCGAAACTTCTCGAAGGATTTGGCCCAGACTGGCATGTGTTTAAAGTATTCATTCCTTTTACATGTATTCCATCTACAATTTAAGCGCCTATACAAATAAGCTCAAAGAAAACTTAAAGGAGAATTTATAGAAAAACCCATAAATACGATGATAATAAACTATCTACAGATAGCTTTAACCACTACAATGAGCTTGAATGTCATTTAAGAAATCTTACTCTTACCATAAGTAGCAAATTAGAAGTGAAAAACATCACCTACCTCAGGGCTGATTTGCCGTAGCCTGTCTGAACGGCCTTTAGCTGTGACGTCACAGATGGGTTCGTGGACTTGCGAGCATACTTCCGCGGGTACATAACTATAGGCACAGTTATTAGCTGGAAAGACAACCCTGAACTTCTGTGTTATTGTAAGCTTCTTTGCCCTTATGTAACTGATAAGTATAGCCTAATGTAACATCGTTTGCCATTTTTACATCTCTCATTATCTCCATCTGTAACATATTCTAAAGAAAATGTTCTGTTGTGAGTAAAACCTTGAAAAGTAAGCGGGTAAAAGGCCGACCTCCAAGGTCTACGGCTGTGTAATATTGCGGCTGTTCTGCGGAGGCGGTGTTCAGTCGGCGGCGCACATTTGCAACTTCTTGACAAGACGGATGACTTTTACTCTCTGCACCATGAAAAGAGGTATGGGTATTAATTACATGCCTTAAGTAATTAATTATGATAACATACAATAAAAAGAATAGGGCAGATCAGTGGTTGGAATAAGGTCCGAGGCGATTCTGCTGGGTCAGAATTCATACGGGGTAATCGCGGTATGGAGGCGGTAGATGCGGCTCTTTGGCAGCTGGAGCATTGCTGCTGCGCTGGCTGTGTATGGGCTGGCCGCCAGCGGCTGGCGCAGACGCGAGGCCTGGTTCTACACCGTAATCTGGATCGCTAGCATGCCCTGGCGGATTATTAATACCTAACGCGACGAGAGAGGTTATGCAGATCGTGAGATGACGCAATAGCCAACACACAAAAATAGTTAAATTTAACTTAGTACGTGCAGTCTTGAGAGAAATAACAATCTATTTTCTTGGAACATTTTATCGGTGAGATCACTATGGCTGAAGATGGAGGACCATCCCCCCCCGCATAACAATATGGACGAATATAAACCAATCGGGAGTACACTACGGCGTGCAGCACAGTTGACAATACACGAAATCAAGCCAAAACAACAAACAAAAACAAGCGCCGGAGCGAGACGGAAAGTGGGCAGTAATTCTATATAATTTGAGTTATTGTGACATATTAAAATGGAAAAGAAAACTTAGACTTTGTCCTACTTAAGAACATGAATAACAATAAATACCGTTTATTTTGTTCTCAACACCGCAATCTAATAATTTCAGGGTTTGTTTCAAGGTATTTCCGTACAACGATCCTCGCACACACAGCGAGAGTAAAACGATTTTTTTTTTTCGGGAGATTGTCCCAATTTCTGTGCCAATAATGGCATACATGATGACATCAGGATATTTAGCAATAGCGAGGACACAACGATCATATATGTTATGTCAGATATTACAATTCAGCGATATTAAGCATTTAGAGATGTATGGAGCTGACAGAGACTCTATGAATTGTGCGTTAAAACGCAGTTCGTCGCACGAGCTGACAGAGACTCCTATGAACGTTGTGCGTTAAACGCAGTTCGTCGCACGAGCTGGCAAGCAGAATACCCGGGTGTGACGTCACACAAAAAGGCCCTTTTCTGTAGCCGGTTTCGGAGTTGGGAGAGTGTCAATTTATCGCATTTTTATTTTCATAAAACCCGAAGCTGACACAATTCCCATGGCATGTTAGCTGCATGAAATGTTTAAGATAACTCATTTAATTATACAGTCAGCTAAATTTACTGGATTTTATTTCCTATGAATATCAACTTTAAATTTCATCTAACAGCTCAACTACGGTATTTATAATTATTTATTTATTTATAAATAACACAGTTGTCGTGTACAGGTACGTAATGCAATACAAGCTGCTAAGCAAGTCATGCATTGAACTTCAGATTTCCTGTACATTTTGTATACAGCACACATTTACGTCCCTACACCAGTTTATGTGTCGAGGCTCATGGGATATAACTTCCCAAAGTTTCTGTTCACACCTAAAATGTCGTGGGAAGTTTCTTGATATTTGGAAAATTTCCTACAAAGTCGTGGGAATTTTTGCGAAAAGTTTTGCAGGAAGTTTGTGTTCACATTACTAAACTTTGTGAAGTTGATCTTCGGGAAATGAAACTTCATAAAGTTTGCTGTAAGTGTGAAAGCACCTTCTGATCTCACTGGCATTTTGCTGAAACCTACAAAACCATAAAAGGTATACCTGTATGGTAGCTGTTTACCTTTAATTTTAGACCACATACATGTACGAGTGACCCCAAGAAGTTAATCTGTTCATGAGGTTTTGGAAAGCTCATCTCAATGACAAGATTAACTTTATCCTATAATGTAGGCCTACTTTCATGAGGTGCGTCTACACCTACCGAAACTTCGCGAAGTTTAACTTCCCGATAATTAACTTCCCGATATTTTGCAGTGTAGATGCAAACTTTGCGAAATTATACCCGCGAAAAATCCTGCTCATGGGGTAGGATTTTTCCCGGACACTGCGAAATGTCGCGCGACATTTGCAGTGTGGACGCAAACTTCGCGAAGTTTCGTGGGATGCAGTATCCCATTGACCATTTCCGGTGCGAAACGCGGGCCGCATGAACGTTGGTAGTCGCTCTCTCCAGTCGTGTACATGTACATGTATGCGCATTACATGTATGAAGAGTGTCTGAGTTTGGAAACTAATGTGTGTGATTTTCAGGGCAATTTGCAGGAACACAATTCCCTTTGCTAAAAACATATAATGGGGATGATCTTCCATGCACATAGGAAACAGTACGGCAGCGAATTCCCTTTGTCGACGGCGAAAATATTGAACAAAGCCGTGGTTGCCTTCAGAGTTCAGATCTTCGTCGCAGAAGTATTGAATGATATTTTCTGCCATTAATGGCATCATACATGTAATTATACCAGGGAGGTGGGAGAGAGACTTACCAAGTTAATACATGCAGTTTAGCTGGTTGCGTAATCTTGTTTTCTCGCGCTAAAGACATCCAGACCGCATTGTGTACCTTCTACCGCACATGCGCATTATCAACCAAATTTTCGGGAAGTTTTATCTCCTAGTATTGATCGGGAAGTTACGGGCTAGTGTGGATGCACGTATGAATTTTCGAGAAGTTTTATGAAACTTCGCGAAATTTAACCTCGCGAAGTTTTGTAATGTAGACGCACCTATTGCCAATTGGTCCAGATCAATCAGATCAGTATTACACATTAGTAATCCCTCTTACTCAATACATAAGGGAGCACCAGGTTGAATCTTCGGGAGGCGAAAAGCTATTTAGGGAGTGGCGCTGAATATTTCAGCATTAACCCCATGGTATGTATCAATTTTCTAATTTTGAAAATTTCACATCATTCAGCTGGTAAATTAGGGTCTTGCTCAGGACTGGCAGGCTCCACTCGTAGGGGAACCCCGTACCGTAGCGGCGATTTTAGCCCATCGTAGGTTGTAGGGGATACATGTACCTACGGGGGAAATGGCCTTGCGTAGGGGAAAAGTAGGGGGTTTTGATGATTTGTAGGGGATTTAGGGGGTTTTGACAATTTTCAGAAATATTCTTAAATCCCCGAAGGATTTCAGAGAATTTCCGTATATATTCGTCCATTTAGTCCATCTCCGACGAAGAAATCGAGATCAAAATATTGCATTTTCTAAGGTTATTTTGTAGGGAAAAAGTACCCTCGTAGGGGAAATGTGGATTTTTGTACGGGAAAACACAGGTTCGTAGGGGAAAATTGGGTTATTAGGCGTAGGGGAAAAGTGGTGTCTGTAGGGGAAAATACGCATGCGCCGTAGGGGGAAATTAAAATTTTGAGTGGCAGCCCTGGGCTAGGCCTACTTTTTATTTACCTTTACTTTGTCACCATGTACAATGTACCATGATTCTCACAATGTCAAAAAATTTCTTAATCTATTCCTGTTACTGTACCTAGCACCGTGGCTCCCTCTCCGTTCAAGGCCCACTGTCACGGGTCAATTCAATGACAGAGGGGATGAGAACTAGTCTTAAAATACAGGCAAATATTCATACGGTCTGTTACAGTGCCAAAGTCTACATATACTGCGATCCGAGGAAAACAAATGTTGTATAATTTTGCCACACCACCATGGCTGTTTCTGTTGCATTATGGGTATCATTGGTGCCTCATTTTTCCAATTTTAGTCAAAAGAGGGCATTGTTCCATTCCCTCATGACAGTGGGCCTTTAAAGGCAAGGTTCACCCTGATATCAAGTTGGCTTAAATCAAAGCAGAACAATGAGAGAGACATATTAGTGAAAGTTTGGCGAAAATCCATCAAAGAATAACAGAGTTATGAAGTTTCAAAGTTTTAAATTTCTGATGTCACATGCGAGCAGCTCCCCATATGTCATGTAATATAAATTCCATAAATTACAATTTTTTTAATAGTTCATGATAATTGAAAGGGGTTTTTTCATAGTTGCATGTGTAGAATAATGTTTCTGATAATATATTGAATGCGTAGGTAAAATCATTTTCAAATTTCTGAGAAAACGGCACTTTTATGGAATTTATATCACATGGCATATGGAGAGCTGCTCGCATGTGACGTCACAAATATAAAACTTTGAACTTCATAACTCTGTTATTCTTAGGTGGATTTTCGCCAAACTTTCACTAATATGTTTCTCTCATTGTTCTGCTTTTATTAAAACCAATTTAATGTCAGGGTGAACCTTGCCTTCAAGACGAGAGTCAGAGACACTAGATTTGATGTTGTTCTCTGATGTCTGATGAGACAATGCCTCACTGTGTGAAAGATTGCAAACAAATTTAATTGACAGTTGACCAATGCTATTCTGGGCGCTTTAGCAAAGTTCAATGTAAGTTGGCCTACACCGACATTAATATGCACATTTCATGATCACATCCCCGTTTGAAGGCCATGTGTTAATTTCTTCCCACAATATCACACTGTGTGAAAGATTGCAAACAAATTTAATTGACTCTTGACCAACTCTATTCTGGCTTTCAAAGGCATGCACGTGTGGGTGTTGATGTGTTGCGAAAACAGTTCGATGCACACAGCAGCGCACTGGTAGATCGTGTATTCAGTACAGCCAATGAGAAGCAGCAAACTGAGCGGAGGACCTCCCAAACTTACCGAAACGTGCCGAATTGATATTTGGTCTCTGTCATATTAGCGTGCGCGTCCATCACGGTCCGCTGAGTACTGCAACAAAATAAACACTCCACCGCGTATACAGTATGTAACTCGAAATGGAGCTAGCGAACCGGGTGATGGCCCTGAGTTTTGTTCTAATCAGGCCGGTCGATGGCCACGATTCAGCCCCTTTAACCAGGTTCAACGTAAGTTGGCCTATACATGAACATACAGTGCATCTCATAACAAAATTGTGCAAGTGAAAAGCGCCCTGTTTGGCACTTATAAAATACTCTTGCGACATGGTGCTTAAATCAACTTCCACAGCATAGTCTAAGCTTTTCAAGTTCTGTTAGTTCTGTTCAATTTGCTTGTTTTTGGATACTCTATGCATCATTGTAAGTGTAAAATCAATCATAACTGTGCCACTTTTACTACAGTCCATATAAAAGTGGCACAGTTGTGATTTCACCTTTCTGTTGTTTAAAACATATCTCAAGATTAAAACAAGCAAAATGAACAGACCAACCTGCATTTATAAGCCGATACGTTGCCATTGACGATGATGTAAGTCATGTAACCATTTCATCACAACCAGGGAAAAAAATACACGGTGGCTAAGGGCGATTTGCCCCCTAATCATTCAAAATAACCACCGTAAAATCCTGTAACTGCATAGAGTAAACTGTTCACGAGGGCTACTTTATTTCAAAAGAGCCACCGTGAAGAAGAAAAGTATTTTTTACCCTGGTCACAACACAGTGTGTCAATTCCTTCCCATGATGCACCTCGTAATTTGGCCTATTCATCTTATCGCCAGAGGCACTTTCAGTTGTGAATCAATCACACTACTATTCCTGGATCCTGGTACATTGAAAAGCAAATGAGAATTCACCCTTTGTAAAGCCTCACACACACAGTGTGACCAAACATTCAATCAATATTCAACAATGGCTATTACACAACCAGTACGGAGTATGTACACTGTACTGTACAGTACACTGCTATTCCACAAACCATCTCCAAGTCCAGAGAAAAAAAATCCCAGATTGTACTTGGCAAATACGGCAGTACTTTTTACAGATGATCTGCATTCCCTAATACTGGGGATCATGATTTTGCATTTTATTCTTT
>JZLH01S0631898.1:6309-19486 GCA_001188425.1 Eucidaris tribuloides | reverse complement strand
TGTCTTAATGAAATAGAACAACAAAAATATTCATGTGTCATGGGGCACCTCTGTGTCCCATATGACACAAAACATTTTCCCTCTATTTAACAAAAAACAAGAAATTACTTCAGGTAAAACCATGACAATAATATTGTTGTGTGTCCGGAAGAACGATGATATACTTTATGAAAGATTGCTGTAAAAAATTTGCTTATCAAACAAAATTATATTTTGTAACCAGCTGGAGACATTGGACTTCAATACAACACATATTCTCCATAGACCCCAGCCCGAGACATCTTGTTCTTAGTCTCAAAGGCGTTAATATGATGCCATACCTCGACAGTCATGTCTCGTTTTGAGATGTAGGTGTCATAATGCTCATGAAGCTCCAGCACGCAGTACTTGTGGCTGTCCAGAAGGCGGCACTGTATCAGGGTCTCAGTGTCAACGTAGACGAAGGGGCACAGGGCGTGGGTGCTCAGGACTTCCAAGGTATTCAGTGAGGGAAGAGTTAAGGCAAAACCAAATTAGAAATTCCTCTCTGCATTCTCCAGAAACTAAGGATACCTAACTACTCGATCTACAACTATGTGGTATAATATCCTGTTACTCTAACAGGAAAATCTGGATTAAATGGATTAGGTATAGAGTTCGGGATTGGGAAAATATACTATTTACAAAAAACACCCCACAATATTATTTATAACTTTGTCCCAGTGAGCTGGTATCTTATATAAGTTCTATCTATCTGTAAGTTCTATTAATTCCTCACTCTTTGTTATTTATCCTTTCTACTGTTACTGTAACCTTTACAACACATGCGCCTTGAGCACTCTACTGAGCGGATTTGGCGCAATACAAATCATATGTATTATTATTATTATTATTATCTCTATGTGTCTCAAACAAGACAAAATGAAACAAAACAAGAAATACATTATAGCCGGACATAAAATAAAGGGAGTAAGAGATATTTGATAATCCTCAGATCTTATTTCCAGATTTGTACACTTACACATTTTTAGAATTCCCTGACTTTCCAGAGCATTTTTTACATTTCTGAGTCAAAAAATTGTGCATTTGAAAAAGGTATCACAAGAAACCATATATTTTATAAACTTCATTCCCTTTGTAATTTTATTCCACAAATTAATGAATGGATATTTTAAAAATATCACAAATAAATCATTTTCCCTGACATTTCATAAGAAATTGATGAATTCCCGGACTTTCTCAGACTTCATGCTTGTGTAAAAAAGTACTTTTAAATTCCTTGATTTTCCAGGAATTCCTGACCAGTACAAACTCTGTCCAAGCATAGCATATGAATTTTAATAAATATGAAGCCAGACAAAACACAAGGAAAGGATATGAAACTGGACCGCGATGCCCCGCATCCTGTCGCCGAGGTAGTTGCACGCCTCCCGGGTCAGGTTGCAGAACCGCTGCTGCATGACCTTGTAGAGCTGGGTGAAGATGTGGAAGGTGTTGACAGCCGACCGGCCGGTGCCATCCCCCATGACCTGGTCCACATGACACTGCCACGCCTCCTCCACCTCATCCACTGGGATGTAGATGAAGGAGGAGTTGGCCGTCGGGGTGTTGGACATCGGAGACGTGATGCTGTCGATGTCGCTACCGCCACTACGGTTTGGAAAGTGGGTAGAATGAAGAAAAACGGGTGTTAATATTGTTTGAATATATATTAACCCTTACCACATTAGAGATGTTTCTTATTTCATTATAACACCCATTCCAAACCTATTATCTTGGACATCGGAGACGTGATGCTGTCGATGTCGCTACTGCCGCTAAGGGGAGGAAACAGGGGTTTTCTTTGGTGGTGGGTGGGGGGGGGGGAGAGTGAAGAAAAACAAGTGTCAATATTGTTTGAATATACATGAACCCTAACCCGGTTAGCGATGTGTGTAATCATTGCAATATGACACTCATTCCCAACCTGAATCATTTTGTTCTTAGTCTCAAATAGTGGCGTCGTCGACAGGCCTTCTGTCAGAAAGCTTGTTGAGATAACAGTATTTTGACTGAAAGACTATATATCGACAGAGATTTTATCTTACCGACAACAACACACAGGGAATCAAAGTAATAAATCAGGACCTAACAATGTCATCTCTGCAGCCAGTCACTTCTCAAAGCAAGCATTTTTTTCTTTCTCACACTTGCAGAAGGTTATAGAAACTGAGAACCATTGTTCTGAGTGTAATCTACACCATAAGAATCTTGGTTCCCCGGAAATTGACGATGTGGTCAAGCCCAAAGTTCAAAATTCCACTGCTGCTTTCAATGGTGATGTCAGTCATCACTGGGGCCCCCTGGCAGGCTGATTATCCCCTGTAGTATGTAGCCACAATACAGGTGTATTTAAACATGAATAGGTATGGTGGTGTAAGACTGCATTATGAATGTCCGAATTAATCAGACCATTGTTGTTTCGACAGCTGTGTCTGTCGGATAAATATTTGAGGTGACATGTCGGAAGAGAAATTTCTATTTGACGACGGCCCTAGTCTCAAATGGGGGAAATGTGCCCCCATACAAGGTAGTCAGGTGCCACTAGGCTTGATCCCCATTGAGCCAGTCCCTAATCCCCCGAGGTACAATTTTTATTTGGAGACTGTACAATCACCATGGTGACAAATACACGTAGACATGCATTTGGCATGGTACAGTGTGCATGGACATGTGAATTGAGCATGGTGTGGCTTTGGCATGGCCACATATACGAGACTAGATGAAGGAGGAGTTGGCCATTAATGTGTTGGACATCGAAGACGTGATGCTGTTGATGTCACTACCACCACTGGGGGGGGGGGGCATGGTTTCGAGAGGAGGAGGGTAGAGTGAAGAAAAATTAGTGTTAAAGGGTAGTGACATGATTGTCAGAAGTAAAATATACATCAAGAACCGAATGAGTTGAAACATATACCAATATATACACTGGCTAGAGTGTAAATCCAGGCTGGGAGGATTTGTCTTGAATCTATTTATTTGAGAAGAAACAATCATTAATCTACCGCTATTGAATTAATCTCTGGTCCTGATAGAAACTGATACCATAAAAAGCTACACAAAAATTTTTAGCAAAGGATATTCTGATAATAACAAAGACGAAATGAATGACGATGAAATTTTCACAGCAGAAACTTTAAACAGTATACTTGATTCTGGGAGCATTGTCAGCTAAATTGATGACTACTGTATACGCCATATATTTCACGTACATATATTTTCGCGATTTTACGTCAAGTCGGCGAATTCGCGAGGGTATATTTTCGCGATTTTATTGTATTTGCATTCACTTTGTACAGAAATGTCAAGAAGTGAAAATTTTCGCGTTCAGTAAGTCGCGAAATTCGCGAAAATAAAACCACCGCGAAATATTCAGCGTATATAGTACTTTATGTCTTGCCATTCTCCTTTAACACTGTTTGTGAATTGAAGATAAACAGTGGATGCTATAATATTCAGTCTGGTTTTTGACATAAATCTCTTCAATTTCTGCAAGCAGTGCACTGAGCGCCCTCTATGAATGATATTGAAACATCTTTTAGGAACGTCTCTTACCTTGATACAGAACCAGACGGACTCCTCCTCATAAGAGCGCCCCCTGGTGTTGGGATGGAGAAATCTCTTGGCATGCCGGGATAGATGCGATTGCTCTCCAGGCTGGCTGTATTGTCATCTGCGCCTGATATACTATTCTGTAATACATCACAAGAAATGCGACCATGACATAAATCAACAGATTTGCTGAAGTGGATGGCAATAGAATATTACAGTTTTGTGTTAGATCTACCAGTAGATTATCAAACTCATTGTTTTTATCCAATCTTAACTTGTAGATTATTGATGTCATTTTATTTTCATAATCTAGAGTGCATTATATATGACACGAAAGTGATAATTCTGCCTTTAATTATACAGGCAGTTCAAAGACTAAAAATTTGCTGTGTCTATAGACGAATCCGCCGAGAATGTTCACCGCAAGAGGGCAGCAGGCAAGTCGCCATTACTGCCATGGAACTATCAACTCTAGGCTACCGCAGTCAATACGATTTCCACACGACCAAGCGAAATTTTCTGACTATGCCACTGGCAATTACGTAAAATAAGTAATATCTTCACAAAACTTTCGGACAGCATTTGAAAGTTTACGATGTTTTGCTTAAATTGATACCATATTTGTTATTATCCTAGTTTCGCCAGTATTTTTGTTTTTGCATTTTCGCGAATCACCGATTCACCGCATCGCGCAAATGGGTTGCATATCAAATACACGTAGTGCGCAGTGCTAGTGTTAGCAACTCATTTTCGTGCGACCATGGTTTGTGACACTATCAGAAAAGTCGTTATGAAAAACGTAAAGAAAAGGCGTGTTTTCGAAAAATATTGCACTGTTGTGTTCCTAACATCATTTACAACGCGGTAAATTTCGCATCCGATGCACTCCCTGCAGCGTGCGGATTCGCATTTCACGCCTCAAGACGCTAGAAACGATGTATTCGTACACCCGACATTACACTGATTTTCGCCGCATCTAGCAGTAATACATCTTGTATTGTTACATCCTCAAGTACGCGGGATGTATGAGATCTTAAGAACCAGAAAAATGATAAATGCACATCAAAAGGCATCGTGATACAATAGGACAAAGATAAGACACAAGTTAAACATTGAAAAGTACTAAAGGTCAATTACAAGAAACCGCGTATTCACACTGATAACCTCATCTCAACTCTTAATTGTTGAATCACTCCTTCATGAACTTGTAACAAGTCAGGTTTTTTTGTATATCTTGTGGTTTACCCTCTTGTATCATTTGAATGGAGTTGTATATTTTCAAGCAGGAAACTTAGAACTACATGTATGTTGGTTACAATTAGCCATTACTTTACAAAATTCAGATGTATATTTCCATACACCCTTTATGCATTTAGAAGGTCTATAAAATGTACTTCAACTTTGCTGTAGGACAGTTCTCCTAAAAACGTTGTTGTGCAAAGTTATTGCTTGTTGAAGTCAGTTAGTTATTTCCTTTCCCGATACTGGGCGCTCTTTGAAATTAACTCCGCACGCACGGGATTCAGGGTCCCGCGCACAGAGAGTTAAGAGTACGTAACATTGCTTGACAAATATCACTTTTGAACTTTGCATGAAACCTTGCGGCATTTTATTGTTGATTTATAATCTTAGCGTAGACTGTAGTCCCATGTAGACTGGCTAGCCTACACGTACCGTGCCATGGCACTCTCTCGGTGCGCGTAGTAGGCGTAGCATCAGCTTAGCACTTTCTTCACGTTTTGGGTACTGAATTTATCAAACTAGCCTCCCAAAGTTAATAAAAAGGGTAAATTTACTTACCTTGATCACTGTTTTGTTGTCACTAACGTATGTCATCTATCCAAATTGAATATTAAGTTTCTGGAATTATTATTGACATACAAACTTGCCACACAGTGTGCATATAGGTATTAGCTGATAACCCCGCAGCTCCATGGCAGTAATGGCGCCGCCGATAGAGGGCCAAATACCACAAATGGGCCGTTGGATTCGTCTGTAGGACACGGATGCCACCGCTTAACGCGACCAGTGAGCATTTCTTATTGAGTTATGTGGAAACCAATTTGCATATACATCAACCTACACACCAAAAATTACTCAAATCTATAAAATATTTTTTTAAATTATCGTGCGGAAACCACTTCGGGGGAAGGACAGACGTACAGACAGATGGACAGGAGCAAAGCTTAATGCCCCACGAGACTTTGTCTTGGGGGCATAATAATCAATTTTAAGTCTTTGCCACAGCATTAATAGACAACTTTGATATATGCCACATTGGAAAACACATGAAACTAGTGAACAATTGCTCGCAAATGTGACAATAAAAAAATGAAGTATGCGATCTCCATACGTAGACTTTACATCTGAAATCTGTTTGATAAAACAGTCAGTTTTTGACTCATCATCATTTTTGCTCATTGCCATGGCAACCATACCTCTTCCTCGGACGAATACTCCTTGGATTCTTCGTTATCCGGGAGGACCACACTGTTGGAATCAATGTCCTCTAGGGAATGACGGCTGTCGTACCAATTGAAGCCTTTACTGTCCTGTAGGTATCATGACAAGTACATATAGATTGATAACTCGATTGATTGAATGATTGGTTATTGATTGATTGATTGAGTGATTGGTTGATTGATCGATGGATGGATGAATGGATTGATTACCTTGATTGGGGTTGTTTCACAATCAGCGTACATATTGCCAAAAACCATTATATGACTTCACTGCAAAAAATGAGTTCACTTATTGTTGTAAACTTTAATACCCAGCAATTGGCCACTGCACAGTCTGTCTACAGCAGCGAAGAAACTGTTTGAAATGGACATATTAGGTACAAATTTTGTGTGTTTGTGTCAATTTTGAACAATTTCCCAGTCTCATCCGATCTTTTTGAATTTATGAACATTATCACTAATGACACCAATGACAATTACAGATCAGCGAGACCTGTTAAGTAAAAACTGAGTCTAGCTTATTCAAATTCCAAACCCATGTGAGATGGTGACATGTTAATAAATTATGACGCTGCATCAAAATCTGGAAGGAAATTCCGTCAAAATTGTCCTCCGAATTTGACATAAATATGGCATACCTAGGGATTCCCAAGGACAGTATTTTGTTGTCACAAAAAACAAGTCATCTATGTCCTTCAAACCTGTAACATTCACTTTGTCCACAGTCCTCAAGTTTTCAGTTGGTAAACATTACCAAGTCACTAGTTGGAATTCTGTCAAAAAGTGTCCTCTCCGAAAAAAAGAGCCTTTGCGACTCATTTTTTTGACATCATATATTCCGACTAAAACTTATTTCAGGGTATGGATATTTGACATACAAAAGCACACTTACTATGTCTATCTGTAAATAAGCCAGGACTGCTGTATCCCCCTCTTCATAATCCAGTACACAAAACTTTATATATCCACATCACTTTTACTAATAATATGCGAAGGCCGAAAAAAAAAATTGGGGGGACTTGACGCCTCCAAATTTGACAGTTTTTATATATGACCTATTTGCTTCGCAAAATAAAAAAAATTGAAGGAAAAGAAGAAACTTGATTTTTGACCCCCTGTGAGACTAATTGATGTACCCTGATTGTGAAACAACCCATTGATTAATTGATGGATGGATCTTAGACTGAATTCATTGCTTGCTTACTTATGAAATTGATTGATTGATGAATGGATTTTATTGGTTGGTAGATTGATTTGACTGCTTGATTATTTAAGCAAATGACAGATGTATTGATTGACTAATTGGGTTACTTAAATGATGGATTTATTAATTGACAAGTTTGACTGATTGGATTGTTTGCTTCCACAAATGATTGATTGACTGATTGATTGATTACTGATTGACTGATTACCTGAATAGTGACTGAATGATTGACTGGTCAGTTGATTCATTCATTCACTGACTAATAGATTGGTATTTTACTATCCACAAACAGTTTGGATGAGATGTGTGGAAGAGTCAAAGAGATGTGCATGAAATCAACTCGTCGTGTCAGTGCAATAACGCCCTTAGACGCCCTTTATTCATAAACCTGTCAGTGCAGAAAGGCCCTTATGGAACACGCCCGTCAGTGCAGAAAGGTCCTTATGGAACACGCGCGTCAGTGTAGAAAGGTCCTTATGGAACACGCGCGTCAGTGTAGAAAGGTCCTTATGGAACACGCGCGTCAGTGCAGAAAGGCCCTTACAGGAACATGTGCGTGTGTATACTAACGGCATTACTGCGGTCATGCGCGTGTTCTGTTACGGCCTTTCCGCAATGACGTGCACGTTCCATAAGGACCTTTCTGCACTGACGAGTTTATGAATAAAGGGCGTCTAAGGGCGTTCTTGCGCTGACGCGACGAACTATCATTTATAATTCCAGTCAAGATGAATAGCTAGGATGTAGCACTTACAAATATGAGGGAATATGTTGGAATAATTCAGTGAATTACATTTATTTCTGATGACATACTTAACAAACCTTCCTGAAGTAATAATGTATGATTTATCATGTGTTCCAATATCTTTAATTGATATTTACAAAAGAGGGATACAAAATCTTTATCAGTCAATCCTGGTAATAGTTATGCAATTTTGTTTTAGATATTTGAAACTGAAAGTTTCAAAAAACATCCTGGTTTCATGAATTTGATCATAAGTTCATGTCGTAGGTGAACTAGTTGTACAGACAACTTGCTGTCAAGGATTAAGGAATAAATTTACCTCTCAATGTCGATTTCTTTCTCTTTCAAGGAAGGGTCAAATTCCTTGAGAGTCGGATGTGCTCACCTCCTCAGCCTTACTACCATCAGGGTTGATGGATCCAACGAGAGATGTGGAATTCAGCGTCGATGAAGCAGACGCTGTTCTGAACGTTCGTGCAATTGTCGCTGGTGGAGCGTGAAGATAACCTGTAGATAGAATTAAGATAAAAGCTTTATTTCTGTTCTGAAAAGCTACAAATAACATGTGATAGAAGTGAATGCTTTAATTATACACCAAATACTGAAGATGACATATTACAAAGCTTGTGCAGTAGCTTGAATCATTCCCGTATTAGTTCAAGTAGTGACCAACATTCAAGCCTTTCATAGATCCCCCCCGCCGTTTTAACGCCATTCGGCTACGGGAAACCGATGTGCCCCTGTGTAACTCCGTGGATTATTCAGGAATCTCGGAGGCAATGGGGTTAAAGGCATTGTATAAAGATGTTCCCACGTTTTAAAAAAATTTCTGAGGGGCCATTGTGATTCCCTAGAAATCCAATGTCTCTGATAACCTGTCTAAAAGTGAATGCCCTGAAAAATTGCAGTTAAAAACGATCATCAAGTGTTTTAAAAAGTGAAATTTTAAATTTAAAAGGTTTTGGTTTATTACAGTCACACAATGTTTTTTTATTTTAGTATCTCCGCCATTGGTATTTTTGTTTTTGAGAGTACAATGACAAAACCCATTAGCAATCCCACAATTCATATACTAACAGCACAATGATCAAGATCCTTATTTCACGTATTTCAGAACGTTCACCGACGGGCTTCTCGAAGACCCACGTTTCTGACCGAGTCCTTTAATGCACGGACACCATCCTCTCCCTCGTGCGCCGCTGCGACTGCTGGCGGCTTGCGCCACGCAGACGGCACGATGTTCTGCTTGGCAGCTGCGATGGTCGCGGACGACGCGGAGAACATGCTGCCGCTGGGACCGAGTTGCGACATGTCCGTTGGCTCCGTGCTCATGCTGCTGTCGTCGCTACTGAGTGTGCTCGCCGCTGATTCGTCACTGAAGGAGGTTGTGATTGTTGCCATGGAAGGAAACTTTCGGCGAATGATTGGCGTCTGTGAAACGTGAGAAGATCAGGCAGATAATTAACAAGTGATTTAAATTTCTTGGTAAATAGGGGGGGGGGGAGGAAGAAAGATATCTAAACAGAAATTTGGAAAACTAAAAATTCTATGACTCCATTTATCTTGGAAAAAATACATTTTTTCTTGAATGTATACTATGTTCATTCATTTGATCTGATTTCATATGTGATTAGTTCAATGTAATATTTTAACCATGCCACAAGTTGACAACAAGACCAAGCAATCAAAAAACAAAAACAAATGTACAATACATTTCAAAATCCATCGTGGTGGTACTGTTCTTATCTTAGGCATGACCTGATAAATTTTAAATAATTCCTTTAAAAAAAAAGAAGAAAATTTAATGTCCAAAAATAAATCAATGGCAATAGTTAAGATATGAAAAAAATTCATGAGTATTGTGATCTTTCAAGGCATATATTTTAATGTATATGCTTTGAAGAGTAGAAAATCCACTGGAAGCTATCATGTATAATTACTTGTCAAAGATAAATGTAAAAAGTGACCAAAAACAAACCAAAAACAGGACAGTAAATGTAACAAATGAAGCCAGAGTTGGCATATTTCCCACTTTTTGTCATATTTCCCGGACACCGTCCGATATAAAATTGTCTTTTCATGTACAAAGTCAATGGGAGAAATTTATATTTCCCGGACGATTGGGTGGGAAATAAGATTCTGACCGGGAAATATGCCAACCCTGAATGAAGCACAACTGTACTTTTATGTACAATCTATTTAGCAAGACATGATTTTGCACAGAGTCACAGCATACATGATGTAATAATGCTGAACCTAACAGGAGGAAACTAAAATGAATTATTGTAGCTTTGTAGTAGCTACTTATAGCAGACAGTGTAAAAAAAAAAGCAAGTATTATGTGATATCTGGCACTATGTGCAAAATCCAAGGAAATATTTTATTTTTTTATCTACCAAAAATGATATTTTAAACATCAATGGCATATTTGTGAACACTGACAAATATGGCCATTACATTTACTCTACTAGAAAATTTACAAATGTGGAGTGAGTTGCAGTAAGTGGCACTAAACATGTGATTATATTCAAATTTCATGTTTTTGCTGGGCTATGTATACAGAGTACAAATTAAAATCTACAAGATGGATAGAAATTGGTCAAAAGTTGTTATGTTACAGACTCGACAACGACACACAGTTAATTACCCAAATGAGAACATTAGCAGATATTTGGTTACATTTTCAGCTAGAATTTAAAAAAAATGAATGATGGTGATGCACAAAAACACTTAGTTATTTGTCTGTTATATTAGTCAAAAGTATGCTACCCTAACTAGCAAGGCAACACTTTTGTCAACAGAAAAACAGACAAACAAACAGACACCTAGCCTGAACAAAGTTTTGTACTACCCTACTATATGGCCAAAGGGGAAACACAGAAATTTTTACCACTGAATGGGTGACTGCTTTAAGTGCAATGGCATGATTGGGAGCACTTAAAAATGTCTCAAGAAGCAAATGAGTTTAAACATATACCAATGTATACACTAAATTGAGTGTATATCTAGGCTGGAAGGATTTGTATTGAATTAGTCCACTTAAGGAGAAACAAGCATCAATATGCCACTACTGAATTAATTCAAAACAAATTTGCCTGCCAAAGTAAACAAGGATGGTACCTTATTGTTTTAGAGAGACTAAGCATTTGACCAAATTTTCACAGAAGAATCCTTGAATAATAGAATTGTTTTATTCCAAACTGAGGACTGCTTCAAATAAATCAATTTCCCTTAATAAGTTAGAGTAAATTTTCCTTGTGAGCGAGAGAAGAGAAAAATGTGTTTTCTTCTCATTTTCCTGTTCCATCAGTAATTTTTAAACTTTTTCTTGCTTCCCCCATTTTCCTGGGGGTGGGTGTTATCTTTCTCCTTTTTCCCCTTCACTTTCCTGTTTTGCCCTTTTATCATTGGGAGGGACATGGGTAACATTTGGGAACTCACTGCTAAAGAGCAAAAGTAAATCTGCATAACAGGAAAAAAAATAAATGAAAAAAATAATCAATCAATGAATAATATCAAAAATTTAAAACAAAAAGCAAATAACAACAACATTAAAGCAACTGTTTGGACACCAAGCATAAGTAAACCCCCAAAGCAAATCCACGTCATGGGTAAAAATTACAATCATCAGCATACTGCAATGAGGCCACTTATGCTATCCATTATTTATGGCAGTAATGACCTTATTGTAGTAAGCTGATAAACATGTGTATTTAGTGAGACAAGTTAGCATTGTGTGTATCTACTACATTATACTGCACAAACAAGTAGGAAGGGATGGGAAAAAACACAATGAATGTTGTAAAGCTGTAGGCATTAATGTGTCGCACGACAGAATTCTACAAATGTGATACTGTAAACATGGAATATTTCATGGTGTCAGCATTTCAGAGCATAACTGATTAATGGTTTCTGAAATGCAATGCATCTCTAGTATATGTGAAATTCCCTACTTGACATGCTCACTGAGCATTTTTTTTTTGACTGAATAAGAGTTTTCAAAACGAAAGGCACCTATATATGAACTACCCTACTTGAGAAAAGCAGTGTGAGTGATTTTCAGTGTATGTATGACATAGAATAATTTTGCATAGCCTGCATGATCATCATATTGTGCAACAGAACACATGATATGTTAAAGATGATCAATCAGTAATCAGCTGATAACTCCAGTATATCTAACTTGACTGGGCTTGAGGGTAGTTTAGTGATGATCTAATTGATTATTGACATGGTATTTCCAATATGATAAGTGAAAAACTAATTCTACTAGTTATAGTTATACACTGTGTATTGATTAATTGATGTATTTTGAGGTGAGGGAATAGCTGCTTCATTTGTTTCCAATATAAACCTTGTTGTTTTGTTCTATCACTTGTTATGAAATGTATGACATTAATCAAATAATCAATAGTATGTGAATAACCAACACTCAATTCACTTGGTTAGAACTATATATCTCTCATTATGTTACTCACTGATATACTTCTGAATTGAGTTATGTCACAAGTCTTCATGCCTACAAAAATATTTTGGCTAGGGACATGCATTATATATGGAAATGGGGGGTAGGGGATAGGCTGGATATGAAAAAAAATAAAACAATCTTACTCTAGTCGGCTTCATTGTGATATTTTTAAAGCCATCACCATTTTGATTAACTGAAAATATGATGGCATGTTTTACTCTTAATGCTGCCAGAGTTTGCATGTTTGCCACAATCAGTACATACGAATGTCTCACAGAGTTGTGCATTTATCGTGCATGTTACAGAGCTTTAAATGAATGCCTCTCAGAGAAAACACAAACCATGACCACAATTGAAATGATGGCACAATCAAAGAAAACAAAACAAATAAGAACACTTTTTTTCGCTGTTGAATGTTGTTTACTTGATCATTCAAAATGTGGTTCAGCACTTGTGATTTGGCTAACATAATTGACATGGATTGTTATGATACATAGCCAGCAGATAATGCCCCCCCCCCCAAAAAGTATAAATAATAAAAAATATTAATATATAATGACATAATAGGAAATAAATAAATACAATAAATAATAACATGAAATAATAAAAATTAACATAAAATTAAAATGTACAACCATATCGTTCTCTAGTAAACCAGCACAGCAAAGCCCCATGACTCACACCAATTTAAAGATGTTATTATTTGACGAAAAAAAAATGAAGAAATC
>JZLH01S0631896.1:16363-34191 GCA_001188425.1 Eucidaris tribuloides | reverse complement strand
GAACTGGTTCACGGAAGTGGCTCGTTGTATATGGGCAGGTAGAGAATTCCAGAGAGAAGGGGCAATTGCAGAAAAAGCGCGATCACCATATTTTGTGGAAGTGCAAGATCCAACAACTAGAAATCCGTTCGAATTTTGTTTAAATACATCAGTTCAACATGTGAATAGTGTCTGTATATTTCCAGAAACACAAAAACCCTATCCCTTACTCTTTAGATACAGCGAACAAAGTCATTGGTTTAATCCTATTAACCCGTTGGAGACGATTTGATTTTGCTTTAACACGCATTTTAATAGACCCCTTCACGAGTTAACTCGTTTTAACTCCCTTACGGGTTAAATAAGTGCAGACAGGCATGGAATAGACTGTTACGTAATGCATACAACTGTAGAGAACCGTGAGTTATAAACAAATCACCACGTGACTTTGTGAATTTACCGTGGCATTGTGTTTACTCGGCCAAACATTAATTAGCAGTTTGTAAAGGTCTCGGATAGTTGCAAATTTGTAGTAATGATTGTGATATCTTCTAATACCTATAGAGAAAAGCAATCATGTCATTGATTCATAAGTATGTAAGTGCAATAAAGCTGTCATCATTCTTTAGGAACTACGGCAATCTGTAACTGCTATTCTGAGACATTCCAAACAGGCAAACCAAGTACAGTGCTTCATTGATGTACTGATGCGTGCGCAAGTTTCAAACGGCTCTTACGTCACAGTATTGTCATATGGGATTAGGTGGCAACATGACACATCGCATGCTCAGGAAACATTTGAACTGCATAAGAATTAATGGCGATTTTTCTTTGTAGTGGATGGTACTCAACTTGGATTTGATAACAGAGGCGTCGGCTTATTTGCTTTGCAAAAGAACAACAACTAGAAATCCGTTCGAATTTTGTTTAAATACATCAGTTCAACCTGTGAATAGTGTCTGCATATTTCCAGAAACACAAAAGGCCAATCGCTTACTCTTTAGATACAGCGAACAAAGGCATTGGTTTAATCATGTTAACCCATTGGAGACGATTTGATTTTGCTTTTACACGCATTTTAATAGACCTCTTCACGAGTTAACTCGTTTTAACTCCCTTTCGGGCTAAATATGTGCAGGCAGGCATGGAGTATACTGTTACGTCATGCATACGATTGTAGAGAACCGTGAGATATAAACAAATCACCACGTCACTTTGTCAATTTACCGTGGCATAACGTTTCCTTGGCCAAACAGTACCTTGCAGTTTTAAAGGTCTAGGATATAGTTACAAACTAGTAGTAATGATTAGGATATCTTCTAATACTTATAGAGAAAAACAAATCATGTCATTGATTCATAAGTATGTAAGTGCAATAAAACTGTCATCATTCTTTAGGAACTGCGGCAATCTGTAACTGTTATTCTGAGACATTCCAGACACGCAGACCAAGTACAGTGCTTCATTGATGTAGGCGATGCGCGCGCAACTTTTAAACGGCTGTTACGTCACAGTATTGTGACGTCATTGATCATGTCATGGATAACTGAAACAACTCCATAGCCATTTAAAATCAGAGACTGAGTGTGAAGCATGAAAGTACAGGATCATGATTTCATGATTAAAACGGCTGTTACCTGACCGAATTGTGATCTGACATTAGGTGGCAAAATGACACATCGCTTGCTCGTAAACATTTTAACTGCATAAGAATTAATGGCGATTTTTCTTTGTAGTGGAAGGTACCCAACTTGCATTTAATAACAGAGGCGTCGGCTTTTTTGTTTGCAAAAGAACAACAACTAGAAATCCGTTGGATTGAAGGGTTTACTAAAGGTATGTTTCACGGGGGCACACTTGTCGAAGGTGAGGCCATCATCTATACACTAAATTTACTTATAAGTGTAAGTGCCCCGTCAGGGGCGAAAATTTCGCATTTTTCAGTTATAAAATTGTCACTTTTTAGACAAGAAAATTGCATCAATTGCTCATTTTTCTTCTTTTAATAATGATTTATTTATTTTCAACCCTTTCAGGGGGGCACATGGGAGGGCGCAAAACTCGTTTTGGCCCCCCCCCATTTTATTTCGGGGCAAGTGCCCCCTTGCCCCACCCCACGCTTCCCGCGCCATTGCCTATAGAGAAAAACCAATCTATGTCATTGATTCATAAGTATGTAAGTGCAATAAAACTGTCATCAGTCTTTAAGAACTGCGGCAATCTATAAACCGCTAACTCAGCAGAGATTCCAGAGCACGGCAAACCAAGTAACAGTGCTTCATTTGATGCGGGATGCAGCGCAACTTTTAAGCAGGTTGTTACGTTCACAGAATTGTCATATGAAGATTAGGTGGCAAGATGACACATCTGCATGGCTCAGTAAACATTTTATCGCATAAAAATTTTAATGGCGATTTTTCTTGTAGTGGATGGGCCATTCGAACTTGAATTTAATAACAGAGCGTCGCTTATTTGGCTTTGCAAAAAGAAACAACAACTAAGAAATCCTTTCGAATTTTGTTTAAATACATAGTTTCAAGCCTGTGAAATAAGTGTCTCTATATTTCCAGAAACACAAAGGCCAATCGCGTTACTCTTTTAGATACAGCGACAAAGGCCATTGTTAATCCTATTAACCCCTTGGAAGAACGATTGATTTTTCTTTAAACACGCATTTTATAGACGCCGTTCACGAGTTAACGGTTCGTTTAAACTCCTTACAGGGTTAATTATGTGCAGCGGTTGGAGGCAAGGAATACGAACTGTTAACGTATGCATACGATTGAGTAGAAACCGTGTGACATAACAAATCACCCACGTGACTTTGTCAATTACCGTGGCAATATAACGTTTGCTTGGCCAAACACTACCTTGCACTTTTTAAAGGTCTCGATTTATAGTTACAAACATGGTTAGCTAATGATTAGATATCTTCATAATACTTATAAGAAAAACAAATCATGTCATTGATTCATAAGTATGTAAAGTACAATAAAACTGTCATGATTCTGTAAGAAACTGCGGCAATCTGTAACTGCTATTCTGAGACATTCCAGACACGCAAACGAAGTACAGTGCTTCATTGATGTGGGCATGCGCGCGCAACTTTTTAAAGCGGCTGTTACGTCAGCAGTATTTGTGAATATTGAGATTTAGGTGGGCAACATGAACATATTGCTTGTTCAGTAAACTTTTTAACTGCATAAGCATGAATGGAGATTTTCTTTGTAGTAGGACAGGTGCTCCACTTGCGCATTCATAACAGACGTGTATGCTTATTTGCTTCGCAAAAGAACAACAACTAGAAATCCCGTTGGAATTTTGTTAAAATACATCAGTTAAATTTGTGAATAATGTCTCTATATTTCAAGAAACACAAAACGCCAATTGATTCCTCTTCAGACACAGCGAACAAAAGTATTGGCTTAATCCTATTAACCCGTCGGAGACAATTTGATTTTACTATAACACGCATTTTACATTGACCCCTTCACGAGTTAATTCGTTTTTACTCCTGAACGGGTTAAATATGTACACGCAGGCATATTTTGATATACTGTTACGTCATGCATGCGATTGTAGAGAACCGTGAGATATAAAAAAAATCATCACGTGACTTTTAGAATAAATTTTAGAAGGACATTTGGTCAAAAGTTTTCAGGAGTATTTGTTTATTTGTAAAGTATAATCTGGATTTGGAACTTTTGTTCTTTGATGGTAAGAAGATATTATATAAAAAAAAATACTCCACTGACATATGAGGAGTGAAGTTAACACAGATACGCATTTTTAATGCCTTCCCCAACAGACCAGTGCGTACCAAAGGATGTCCCTAATAACCTGTAAGAGCTTGCCTGAGGTTTGCCCAACATAACAACAATTAATATGCAAGTTGGATTCTAAGCATTGAAATGTATTTATTATAAACAGGTTTATGGGATAGCTTGTTAATAGGCCCCCAAGAAAAAAAAAAACCATGAATTTTAATATGATTAATAAGCTGGTCTATTGACCACGATAAACACTCTGTGTGCTGACAGCCCACCGACTTGCCCATGAATAGCCTCAAACGGCTCAAAGGGGTTCTGATAGTACACCCAGGTACGCTAAGGAGACAATCATTGTCATACGTAATGATGAGATAAGAACCTGGTTATAATCATGATTTGGAATGTAACATTCATAATAATTTATCCTTCATCATTATTCTGATTTTACTTTTCAGACTCTCAGGAACCTGTTTTGACATGTCCAGACGTCGCCACGCCAACAGACATGGGTGTAAACACCTCATCAACGGTTGACATCAACCCTACTGCTACTGATAATGTTGATCCATTACCCGATATATCGTGCACCCATATGACGAGCGATATGTTTAACGTAGGAGCTACACGTGTCAACTGTACTGCAACTGATCAGTCCGGGAATGTTGGTCCTTGTTCGTTCCAAGTGGTGGTAGGGGGTAAGTGATATTTTGTTTTAAACAAATAAATGGGTTTTAATTTTGGTCAATTTCTGCTAGCCAATTAATCAAATATTTGTACCAACTTGTTTCTCCTGGTATTCATACTGGTTCCACTCACCCAAACCTATCAGAGTATAAGTGTGTCATCTATGTTAGATATTAAGTCACTGGAACATTTCTAAATTTTCTTCCACATACTGTACTAAGAATCAGGCTGTATGATTGGTCAAAAGTTAATCACTTGATAAAATGTAGTTTTCAACCGAGAGTGATAGTAACTGTCAAATGCTCATCACTTGGTCGGCATAGCTGATGGAACAGATATTTTGTGAGCAGTCCCTATTGTACAACATTATATTATATACTTCGGGGCTGCGCCCCTCAGCAAAATAGCACCATTGCAGTCACCTCGGGTCCATAGTTTCAATCAGAGCCTCTTATGACGGCATAATTACATTTGCATAATATTTCCTGTGTTGCCGTACTCCAACACTTATCTCACAGATCAAGGTTTGGACATGTTGTCTGTGGTAGATATGAACTCAGTGGATCATTGCTAATTGAACATATTGCTTTACCTACATTAAATAACGAATATGTTGCAGTGTTCTAGCATTACTCAATCAACCAATCAAGGTATGAGCATGTTCTCTATGGTAGATATCAACTAAGTGGAACATTGCTAATAAAGCAGTATTGATTGGCGTGAGGAGGGTACAACCTAACGTTGCCTAAACCAACAATTATTCGACTAGGGCAAGGGTAGCATTCTCATTTTTGTAAAAAAAATATATATATATAAAAAGTTGTATCTTCATTCCCATGTTTACAAATCGAGGTGCACTGTAGGCTGACAATCGTTCGTTTATAAAGCAAAAGTCAAAGCAACGCGTCAATTGATCTTGTATTTCTCTAAGCATACACCCACGCACATACGCTTATATTATTGCCCACATTTTACACGCATTTTGTCATTGCCTTTTTTTTTTGAGTGGGTGGTAAAGGAACAAAATTGACCGATCAATGGGGAAGAATGTCAAACTTGGGCAATAAAGTGATAAATTTGTCTTGCTCAGATTTCTAATGCGGTTAATAATTATAATAATTATAAATATATTCCTGTATTGACTGTCATTAAAGGAGAATGAAACCCAGACATCTTACTGAAATCAGAGAGTACAGAACAATACAAGATGGAAAATAGTGAAAGTTTGAGCAAATTTGGTTAAACGGTTCAAGAGTTATGAATGTTCAAAGTTTATTTAATCTTTGTTATGGAGGATCCTTAAATTGGCAACTCTACCCACTTTTCAGATGAAAGTGTGGAGAACTTCCCATTGGGTCCACCCTGACATCAAGTTGGTTTTAATAAAGGCAGAACAATGAGGGAAACATATTAATGAAAACTTGGCGAAAACCAACCAAAGAATTGCAAAGTTTTAAAAACTTTCAAAGTTTTTTAATTTGTGACGTCACATACAAGCATGCAAGCAGCTCCCCCATTGTCATGTAATATAAATGCCATAAACTACCATTTTCTCAGAAAATTGAAAATGATTTTAACTGTGAATTCAATATGTAATTCGAAACATTATTTGATACATGCTTCTATGAAAAAGAAAACCATTTAATTATCATGAACCAATAAAACGTGGCTATTTATTAAATCAATATTACACGACATATGGGGAGCTGATTGTATGTTACGTCACAAAGTAAAAACTTTCACAGTTTATAACTCCGTCATTCTTTGGTGGATTTTAGTCAAGCTTTCATTAACATATTTCTTTTATTGTTCTGTTTGTATTAACTCTTAATGCGCCGAAGTCACAGATCCGCACGAAATGATATACGTAAAATCCATAGAGGTTCAAATCCTCTGGCATATTAAGAGTTAAAACCAACTTGAAGTCAGGGTGGACCTTGCCTTTAATCGTGGCTTTGATGTGACCCAGCATAGGTTGGTGGTAGTGCGGCTGCACAGAAAACAGGTTACAGGTTCAATTCCCATTGCATTATTCTTTTTCTTAGTTATCAAATGCATGGAATCCGCATTGGAGTTTTAATACTGTGTGCCCGACCCGATTGTTCTTTTGCAATCAATGCACCAAACTATATTGTGTCCTACCTAGATAACGAACCCCCTGTGCTACAATGTCCTGACGTCATTACAACCTCAACGGACACAACAATAATGGATCCTACTGTGTATTTTAATGTGACTGCTTCGGATAACATTGACCCTTCACCCATGGTCGCATGCTCCCATTCGTCAGGTGATACATTCCCTGTCGGGTCTACCACTGTCACGTGTCAAGCTAGAAACACGGTCGGAAACACTGCTAATTGCAGTTTTAATGTCATTGTACAAAGTAAGTTTATTTGTTTTTCAAGACTGTTTCTCAATTTGCATCGTTTTTTTTTCATCTTTGTTTTCTTCCTTTCTCACTGAATTTCTTTTTTTTGTCTTTCTTTCTTCATTTCCAGTTTTCCATCACATGCCTTTTTTTTTTATTTGTGAACATAGACATATAGATCGAACAACGGATAGATAATATCTATCCGTTGTTCGATCTATATGTCTATCTTCATATCTATCATTCTACCTCTATTCAAGGTACATTTTGCCTTTCCAGTCATTGATCCATACATTTTCATTTTGTTGTGGGTGCTACTTAAAGGGAAATATCAGGTTTGGAAGAAGTCCTTACTTTGGGATAAAACTACTCTACAATCAAATTTTCATTGTTTAAGGCTTCTGCCGTCTAAATTTCATAATCAAATGTCAACTATACTTTAAAAGTTGAGACAATCACCATAAGTACTCATTGTGTTGGGCAAATTTGTTATGCGGCTGGTTAGGGCATCAGATTAATTCAATACTGGTAAATGAAAACCTTTTTCTCAACAAGTACGGTATATTCAAAACAAATCCTTCCAGCCAGGAGATACGCGCCAGCTGATGTATACATTGGTATATGTTTCAACCGTTTGGTTCTTGAGGCATTTGAACTTATCGCAATTTTTCTGATGTCCTTTAATGTTTGATTGTTCAGCGAAATATTTTTCATCCCAAATCCTCGGTCCAAACTTGTTCCAAATCTACTGTCATTTTTTACCTTAAGCAAACATCGTGTCCTACAGTTAACGCTTCCACTGCTAGAGGGGAATGGGGTGTTTTCGGCAAAAAAAGTTTTCCGTAAAAGGGGGTGTTTTGGGGTGTTTGAACACTCCCCCCCCCCTGCGTACACCTATGACTTCACTATGTAATTATTTTCGTTGTGTCATAATTTGAATTATGACACGACCTTAATCATTTAATGTAGCGACACTAATTCGTTGAACGTCATGACATTAAATCGTTGGGCAGTAAATCAGAATTACATTGCGTGGTAATTCAAATTAGGACTCTACATAATTATTCAGATAATGTGGTTAATCAAAGTAATGACTACGCTACGTGATTACTTACGTTGTGTAATAATTTGAATTACGACACGAGGTATATCCATATTTTTGATGGTCTTCTGCATCCATAAATAATGCCTGTCTAGTAATCCAGGAGTGTGTGGGATCAAATCCCCACCCAAGTGTGTATGTGATTCTTTTTTCACCGTGAATTGTGTGCGTGTGGGGATACTTTCTACTTTTTAATCATTTCTTAACAGTGGGACTGTAAAAACTGTTATTAATATTTGTTTTTACTTCTGCTGATATACAGTTTCTTGTTCAAGCAACATCGCATTATGTCCTCCTGGGAGATACAGACGGGGAGGACTTTGTAAACGTAAGTAGCGAAACATATGACTCATAACAATAATTCATCAAACTTTCAGAAATCATTCATAAAGTCACCTGTAATAAAAAAAAATCATATGTGGTATCTGCATTGGGCATCATCCTCAATAATCAATTCAAATTTACTTTGTTAATTATGAAAACCAAAATCAATTCATAAAAAGTTGATAGAAACATCCAAGTATATAGACGAAAATTGCACTCATTGCACTCAAGCAGGTGGACAAAGAAATTTATGCGTAGGGAATGAGGAATCAACAAAAAGAGCTTGGTACCTTTCAGACTTTTGACCCCTCTGTTGACATATATGAAACAATTAAAATGGCCATACAAGACAGAATAAACAAAGAGATAACATTGACAATAGTGTCCAGTAGTAAACATATCCAAAATCACAAGATAGGGTTTGGATTTTAAAGCTCAGTAAAACGATTTAGTGGTGGGGCATATATCACCGTGGGTGAATAATAAGTCCATAAAATTGGACCTTTAACTCTTGTGGTGCTTCGTTCGGTTCGCCAATTTGCACAGACCAATAAGGGATCAACTAATCCCTCTTAATCCTCTTAATCAATACAATATCCTTTTCATACTCTCATCAGTCCAGCAAGTCATTTACACCCATGCATGAAAGAAGTGTGCGTATCGCGCAGTGGTATTTTCAGAGTATTTGATCGAATATTGTTTACATGATAAGTAACAGAACTATGTATATTGTGATGATAGAAACAATTATTTCATGAATTTCGTTTTAAGTGCTAAATTCAACGGTCCAATTTAGAACTGTCGTTAGACGATATAACCCAAAATTCAATCATATAACAATTTATCTTGTAATACTATACAGTCTGTTCTTTATTAAATTTCTCCTTTTTTTCTCTTTCTTTCAGGTGGCTTATTTTTTGTAGCAACAATCACCATAACACACATAGATGGGGAGGTTATTCCTCCGCTGAGCTTACTCTCAACTGCACAACGTCTACAGTTCCAAAGACGAGCAGAATATACCGTAAGCTTTATGTTTTAAATAATTATGTTTTATCAACGGGGGCTCCTCAGCGAATACTGCACTATATGCATGTGGTTAATTACATAAAAGAATTTATATCGGGTACAACTTACAGAAGTCAATAAATGATTTGCTGGCTAAATTTCATTAACCAGGACATTTTGCATCACCGTTCATACTTGACCCAAGTCAGATTAAAATTCAGTCAACAGTTTGTGAGTTGTCATTGTAATGGGGTGCAGGATATCAAATATGTACACGACACTGTGATATTTGACCTGTGACCTTTGAAATAATAAAAAAAATCTGATCAGTTCATTGTTGCATCATGGTACAAACTTGACCCAAGTGAGATTGAAATATAATCAACAGTTTGTGAGTTGTCATTGTAATGGGGAATATAAGAATGTCCAAGACACTGTGACATTTGACCTCTGAAATCCAAAATCTTATCTGTTCATTGTTACGTCATATTATACTCATGACCCATCCGCTTTTGATTAAAATCCAATGACTAGTTCTGATGCTATTGTGTTAACAAGATGGTAATGGATGGACAGACCGAATAGTTAATCTCAAATATATAAAACCTCGTAGACTAGCATCTTCAATGCAGAGGCATGAAAATGAAATATGAAAAGTGTGGTGGAACCACAATTAAAAAAAAGCATTTTTATATGTTGGTTCCAGTGGAGAATCATGAAGCAATAAAAAAAAATGTTTTTTTATATTGATTGATGAATTTCTGTTTACACAAACTTTGTACAAGACAAGTCAAATTGACAAACATAATATCCTGGTTCAAAATAAAATGTGGTTTCGACATTAATGGAAAATATCAGCACGCCGAGTCAATTACTTTTAAACATGCTTATTAAAGACAATGTTTTTTAATGTTTACACATATCTGAGCTATATGTCTGAGCTACTGGATGTCGTCCCTGCTACAAATGTTACTGATGACATCCAAAACATAACAAGACCTGGAAATTTCCATTTTAAACTGATAATTGCGTGCTTTTAAAAAGTGGAAATCCGTGAAAAATCATTCCAGTCTTCTCCTAAAGGCTGCTGTCCCCTGGTGCCACTTGCACGAAAGCCTGACTGAGTGATTACCACGTTTTCTCGAAATTTCAATGAGGTATTTGTCCACAATTTAAGTATTTGCTGAAAAAAAACATATTATAGAAATGTTGCACATAATCATATTATCTAGGGCAAGGACTACTTTAACGTCGATAGCGCTTGTAGCTAGAGATGCCATGGTTTCGTGGAAGGCAAATTTTCTTCCCTGGCATCTCTGAAAATCGCAAATAACTTTGTCACTGGAGTTTCGTGCAAATGCCCCTGGGCATTAAGTCATATGCCATTATGTATCTGTACATATTTTGCTAAAAACAGCATAGTGGAACTTTTTTTTGTGCTGTAAACAATGGATTTTAAAGCTACAGAGGGATACGACGTTAAACGTTTGTTTTCCACTTCTTTTTACAGTTATTTAACATCTTAAGGCGTCGGTTTTCTTTGTTACATTGCCTTGCCATCACAAACACACAATCGGGAAGTCTCATTTACACCTATGACACTGTTTTCGACACTGCTGAAAATGTCACAGCGACTGCAATCCAGACCACCGTACGAGACTCGGTGGTGAACGAGGAGATTGAAGGACTAAGGGTAGACCCTGTAGAAAACTTTACAGTTGTTGGTGAGTACATGTTTGTCCCTTTAAACAAGTAACAGAATGGCCTCCCAAAGGTGTTTTTTTTTCAAGTCTGCAGTATAGGCATGATGAGATGGCGCCCTCTTTTAAATCAGATATAATATAGGATCACAACTGATTCGTCCTTCTTTGCAAAGTATCCGGGCGTGGTTGTTTTATATAGTTTGGTTGATTACTTCTTGCAGCCTGTGAGCCGTGTCATTGCATGAATACAAGAGTAAGAATATTGCACTTGAATTAACAGACTATTTTTGAAAATTCTATTTGAAAACAATGAAAAGCACATAGTTCAGTTAATCATTTTCCTTATGGTGTACTGGGAACCCCCCCCCCAAAAAAAAGGGGGGGCTTTACAAACTGCCGATTAATTCCCAAGATGAAGAATGATTCTACATGGAACACACAAATATTTGAAACCATATTGCACGAAATGGATAATGTTGCCACCCTGTTATAAACTGGTTATGGATCTAACAACTCTACTGAGAGCATTGTGTATCAAAAGACAATGAAAAAACAATGTTGACAAGCTACACACTTTTAAAAAGTGTTTCTAGAATAAGAAGAATAGTGGTTTTTAGTAATGAACTGTAACACCGCAAGAAAAAGTACTTAATTTTGGTAATTTTGGACATTAATGGGGGACACTATGTAAACAGTAATATGTAAACAGGGAGGCAAAACGTAACTTAAAGACAAAATTTGAAAATGTTCCCAGCTTAAGAAGTCTGAGCGCGAAGCCCAAATTGGTCCCTCCGGCGGGAAACGAGGTCCTGCTTATGATAGCGACCTTGTAAGCTCAGGGGTTGTATATGCTTTCTCGTAAAATTTGTGCCTTCTATTGGGAGCATTTTATCTAATCCAACATGTCCAAGGGGGAATTACAAATTGAGCAAGAGAAAGTCAAACTGAAGCGGGAAGGCGAGAGATTTTAACCCGCCTTAATGCGGAAGAGTTGGCGTCTCTGATATTGATAACTATAGAGTGATCAAGTATGTTACAGTCTGTTGACTCTAACATGTAACCAGCCCATTAATAATATTTAAAAGCTGCAACCATCCCTAGTATATGACTTGCTAGCTTCACCCAATCGACAAAAGTTGTCTATATGTTGCTTTACAGTCATTGGCAATGTTTCAGTAATTTGCATGTATATTGTCTATGGATGACGAAACTTGTTGCATGGGATAGTAGTAGTGTGTGTGTGTGTGTGTGTGTGTGTGTGTGTGTGTGTGTGTGTGTGTGTGTGTGTGTGTGTGTGTGTGTGTGTGTGTGTGTGTGTGTGTGTGTGTACGTGCGTGTGTGTGTGTGTGTGTGTCTGTCTGTGTGTATCTGTATGTGTGTGTCTGTCTGTGTGTGTCTGTCTGTGTGTATCTATCTGTCTATTATGTCTGTCTGTGTGTTTATTTTATTGTTAAAGTCTGTTTTTACGTTTGTCTCTTTATTTTCAGATCAGAATGAATGCAGTTATTCATTTACAAATGAGTGTTCATATCAGGCTATGTGCACCAATACGGTGGGGAGTTTCATGTGTGCCTGCAACCCAGGCTTCATTGATGCAAGTACGGAGGCACAAGGACCAGGGAGGGTGTGCAACCCTGCACCCACAGGTGGGACGTTTGGATAACTGGAATTATATCCTATGTCTAAACATTAAGTTAGTTAGGAGTGAACAAAATATTGCTCACATGACATAAAACAATGACATATATATAATTGAACAATGATATTGCATTGTCTAAAATTTACAAAATTGGCTATTGTTCGAAATCTTCACATCACACCTCATACTGCGTACGACCATCTATGGTACGACTGGATTCACTGCATATTATAAGAGATGATACGAAGCCAACGTAAATTAAATACTAGTACCCTCGTAATTTCAGTTTAAACGATGCCGGTAGTCAAAGAATCATACAAAATGTTTGTATGATAAACTTATTTGACCTGAACAAAACACAAAAACACATAACAAAATATATTTTAGATGCAGAAGGCCGTCGCCATAAGCTGATCTTGAGAAAGATGGACGGCCAAAGTAAATAGCTGTACTTGAAATGCAGGTACAGTGCGGGACAAGTAGTGAAAATCCTCCTAGTTTTTGTGACCCACAATAGGGAACTACCTGATTTTTTTGTATCAAAAAGCATTAAATATGAATAGACAAATCGGCAATGCCAAAACTTGCACATTAATTAGCAATTCCATTTACTAAATAGTATGAATTAACCAGATAAACTCCGCCTTTTGTTTTTGGTACGTATTATTTGTGTCGGCACTGAGTAATTCTTCGGTAATTTATCGAGTTTATGGATAAAGAATTTTCTTGCCTGGATAGAATGTGATTTGTTTTTAGTAATGTTTTGTATTCATTTGTATTTGCCTCTTTATTTGCAGATGAGAACGAATGCAGTTCAGCCTCTACAAATGACTGTTCAGATCAAGCTACCTGCACCAACACAGTCGGGAGTTTCATGTGCGCCTGCAACCCAGGTTTCGTCGACGAAAGTACAGAGGCACAAGGACCAGGGAGGGTGTGCAACCCTGCACCCACAGGTATGACTTAATAACTGGCATTACATCCTGACTCTAAACATTACGTTAGTTGGTAGTGATCAAATATAGCCCACGACATAAAACAATCTCATATTGATTGCATAATGATCATGTATTGTTTAAAATTCACAAAATTGAATATTGTTAGAAATCTTCACATCACAACTCGTACTGCGTACGACTGGATTCACTGCATATTAAGAGATGATACGAAGCCAACGTAAATTAAATGCACTCGTAAATTCAGTTTAAACAATGTGATTTACACTTGAGATAATACAATGTAAATTGGGTAGTTAAAGAATCATACAAAAATATTTGTATGAGAAATTTAATTGGCCTGAACAAAACACAATAACACATAACAAAATATGTTTTAGATGCAGAACACCGTCGCCATAAGCTGATCTTGAGAAAGACGGACGGCCAAAGTAAAAAGCTGTACTTGAAATGCTTGTCCAGTGCGGGACAAGTATAGTGAAAATCCTCTTAGTTTCGTGACCCACATCAGGGAACTACTTGAATTTGAATAGACAACTCGGCAATGCCAAAACTCGTACATTCATTAGTAATTAAAACTAACCAAATAAACTCGGCCTTCTGTTTTTGTAAGTACTATTTGTCTCTACACTGAGTAATTCTTCGGTAATTTATCATGTCTATGGATGACGGATTTTGCTGTCTGGATAGAATGACATGTGATTTGTTTTATAATATTTTGTTTTAATTTGTGTTTGCCTCTTTATTTTTAGATGAGAATGAATGTAATTCATCATCTACAAATGACTGTTCAGATCAGGCTACGTGCACCAACACGGTTGGGAGTTTCATGTGCACCTGCAACCCAGGCTTCATTGATGCAAGTACGGACCTACAAGGACCAGGGAGGGTGTGTAACCCTGCACCCGCAGGTAGGACGTAATAACTGGCATTATATCCTAAATCTAAACATTATGTTATAGTTGGGAGTGAACAAATATTACATGATATAAAATAATTTTACCATTAATTCAATTCAGTTAGCGCATAGGGATAATATTTATATTGTGATATACGCTATATAAAAACTGTTCATTATTATTATTATTATTGATTTCCATCAAATAAACAAAACGTGATACATATTACAATGCATTCACTTTCATAAAGCATTCATTTACATATATTTCTTCAATTTGTACGAAATAATACAAACTGATTGAACACCAATGCAATGATGCAATAAAACGACGTTTTCAAACATCCAAAGCTCAATCTTGATAATAGAGTGATCATGTGTATTACATCCGTTTGACCCTGATATCTACCTGACCCATTAAAGCTTCCTCCACTAATATTTGACGAATTGGCCCAATTGATGAAAATTTCTGTATGTGCAATTTGTCTCTACCCTCCCTACTCAAAAGTATTGCAACATACACTATAACGCATGCATTTTACGTTGAAGGGGTCTTTCTAAAATGATGTCCTAATTACGTTTATGATTGGACAAGAACAAATTATTTGAAAAGACATCAATGAATATTCTTTCTCGTTTCTTCTCCAAGGCGGAGAGATTATCAAATTCAGGCGCGCCCAAGACAGAGGGGCTAGAACATAAAAATTTTGCATTTTTTCCCCTCCCGGTAGGGGTGGGAGTGTTAATTTACACTGCCATAGTAATATATTTTCTGGTTTCATAATTACCAATTTGAAACGGTTTTAAATGGTTTGGAAAGACTTCCAGCAAACAAAAATGTCACATATGCTTCCTCTGAAGGGTCTCAGAAGCAAGACCACACCTCGAAGACGAAGTGACCTCGCTATCTTCATAAGACAGTAGCAAGCGAGCAAACGCCCATATTGTTAAACAAGACCTCTTCAAGCTTATATTTCATTTCTCTTCTCAATATCTAAGGCAGTCTCGTATTCCAGTTCGTAAACATCTAAAATTTACTGTCATTGAGACTTCTCATAATGAGTATAATGATGCGAAGATGAAAGCCATCATCTTTAATTAGTAGCCTTATCCTCTTTGTCACTGTCTTATGAAGATAGGAGGTCACTTTCGTCTTCGAGGGGTGTGGTCTTCTTTCTGAGACCCCTTCAGAGGGACATACTGACATTTTTTGTTTGCTGGAAGTCTTTCCAAACCATTAAAACCGTTTCATTGGTAATATAAAACCAAATTACTATGCTAGTGTGAATTAATACCCACCCCTATAGGGAGGGAAAAAATCAAAATTGTACGTTCCAGCCCCTCTGTCGTGGACGCGCATGCTTTTGATAATCTCCTCGCCTTGGAGAAGAAACGAGAAAGAATATTCATTGATGTCTTTTTAAATAATTTGTTATTTTCCAATCATAAACGTAATTAGGATATCATTTTAGAAAGACCCCTTGAACGTAAAATGTATGCGTTATAGTGTATGTTGCAATACTTTTGATTAGGGAGGGTACACTGAATACTTCCTGGGTAATTTATCGTGTCTATGGATGACGGATTTTGCTGTCTGGATAGAATGACATGTGATTTGTTTTTATAATATTTTTTTTAATTTGTATTTTCCTCTTTATTTTCAGATGAGAACGAATGTAGTTCATCATCTACAAATGACTGTTCAGATCAGGCTACGTGCACCAACACGGTCGGGAGTTTCATGTGCACCTGCAACCCAGGCTTCATTGATGCAAGTACGGAGGCACAAGGACCAGGGAGGGTGTGTAACCCTGCACCCACAGGTAGGACGTTTGGATAACTGGCATTATATCCTAAATCTAAACATTAAATCTGAAACAATAATTTGGATCTTTTACGTTACAATATAACTAATTCTCATTATATCTTATTTCCAATTTTAAAAGTAATCAATGCGCTTCTTACCAAAATAAAATGTTTGGAGCTCCCCTTTCAAGTCATGGAAACTCTCTTTAGATAGCTTGTTTTAGACCGCTGAACCAAAATAGCAGAGAGTGCACTAACCACCTTTGGTGTTTGTACATGGTAAATGAAATACTAATCTTAATTTTGACACAAACTACACCTTCGCTAGAACATTCATTTGTATATTAACAGTGTCACATTAAACAACTTTTGGAGTGTAAAGAATCAACTTCAAACAGCTTAACTATTTATACACGCATGTTGGAGAAAAGTGTTGTGCCAAAAAGTTATGGATGAAGGTATAACCTTTCTATCATAGTTCAAAAGAAATTCACATGGTGTACTCTCCGAAACCCAATTTTACCATATACCCCTTTAACAATGTATTTGCAAAGATTTCCCGAGTGGGAATGAATTTATTGTAGCTTATATTTCCAAAAACATAGCTATCCACAAATTCAAACAAGATGTGCATCTTTTTCCCTTTTCATAAAATATCTGTGATAAATGACAGGATTATCGGAAAATATCTAATATAAACTACCAGTTTTATGAGGATGTAGTGAGAGTTGCCCCTCTGTATAAACACAACATAACATAAATGTTTTACTCTTATAAATTGTATATTGTTGGTATATGCCTAAGGGTTACACGATGTGGAACACAATTTGCACCAGGTATACCAAGAGTTAACATGGATGACTTTAATAATAATATCTGTAGTCTGCACCCCGATGCTTGGAAAAAAGGCCAGACAAAAGTTTCTTACCCTTTTCTTAATCTTCTCCCCCGACAGACACAACTGGATTATCACAGGGTGCCGTCACAGGTATTGCGGTGGGGGTCGGCGGCGGATTCCTGCTCTTGTTGTTGATAGCTCTATGTTGCTGCATCAAGAAAATGGCGCGACCCCGACAGCGAGTGGGAGCTATGGATGACGCCAAACGAGCCCCGCTGTACGGTCAGAACGGACCTGATGACAATGGGGAAGCCTCCGTAGGGCATATTGATGAAATTAATCCACACGAGTCGGACCGTAATGACGATCAGTCTAATCGGCATAATGTCAGAATGAACAACTTGGCTCATTAGGAAGACTACCTTAGATATTTGAGTGCCAATGTTGCATCTGTGCACAAACGTACAATTAAACTAAACAATCGTAATAATTTGTCTTTCATCTATGTACAGAACACACTAAAATAAATGGATAATGTGCGTAAGTTACATCTGAAGAAAAATGACCACCTTTCAATACAGCATTAAAGCACAAGTTTAGTTTTGGCGTATTTTTGTTATGTGAAAGCTTCATGCTCAAAGTTCATATTACACCAATTACAGATTCTGAATGTCTTTTGGTTTTTTTAGCTCACCTGAGCCAAAGGCTCAAGTGAGCTATTGCGATCGCTTTTCGTCCGTCGTCCGTCGT
>JZLH01S0631896.1:3417-13891 GCA_001188425.1 Eucidaris tribuloides | reverse complement strand
ATTTACACGTTAGGAGTTAATGTGTAATTATCTCCATAATATTACGTACACCCAAACGCTGACTTTGTTTCATATGGACAAATATATTATAAACTCTGAAATGCTTATTGTATTTTGTTGTTGTTCCTACTTTTGTGTTTACAGGCTAACGGTACAAATGGAGTGGACAACTCAGACTTTGCAACTCCTATTGCTTGGAAGGTCGAGATTAATATTCATCTAACATGAAATGTCACATGTATTTCAAAAGCTGCTCATCGTGACTATGATAGACGACTTAGTCATTATCGTCATGGGGAGGGGGAATTTCAGTCGAATAAGTTCGAATTCCTTTTATTGGTAGTTTATTTTATGTTTTTATTTTCAAGACTCATTGGAGTTTATTTTTTTTGTGCCTTCATGTTGTTATATTTAGCCTCAAAAGTGCAGATTTGTGTTTGTAGATTTCTCTGGGGGATGGGTGGGGGTTAAATATAAAGTGAGTACGACTGATTTGGTACCACGTGGTTCAGAGTTGGTTGAGATAAAGGAAAATAAAACAAAATCACACATTCTATCGATTTTCTTTTTCTTTAATGGTCCTTATCTGACTCTTTTGTCCAAAAGCTGTATGAGTGGTTAAGATTATTTTTAATGAATCATTAAATTATGAATTAATGATCATTCATCATTATACTGCTTTTCAGGCGCAGTTCGAAAGTGAAAATTTTAGGGGGACTACTGGGGGCTTGACATGAGAGAGAGAGCGATTACTGAGCGGTAAACGGGTGTGGGAGGGGGATTCTCCCCTCAAACGGTACACACTTTTTGAAAATACGCATAGAAAAGACGTCTTTCTAAGCATGGTAAAGACATATTTTGAAGGTATATTTTTAAAGATTATTATAGGAATTGTAGTTAGGTTTATAAAGATTTACAAGATGTATGTGAAAAATGTAAGTCGGTAGTCAAACTTGCAAAGAAGCAAAGTGACCGATCGGGGGGAGGGTGTGGACTTTTGAAAATACGCATTGAAAGATGTCTTTGTAAGCATGGTATATTTTAAAGGTATACTTCATCAAGATTATTGCGGATTGTAGTCAGTATTTAAAAAAGATGCACAGGATGAACTTACAGTATGTGGACAACTGTAACTGAGAAGTGATACTTGCGAGGGAGCGAATCTCGTTGTCCCAATTTCGTCAATACATTGGTTCAAAAGTTATAAAAGAATGCATCTGATTGCTTTCGATCATTTAGGGCAATAAATATAAAATTGTACATTTATCTTTTATTTAAATGAATGAAGAAATAATAAGCAATTTAATAAAATAAATGCATATTCACACACTTACTAAATACTCGGAATTTACCACATCATGGATCATGTATTTGTACAATGTATTATGATTTATGACGTAGTGGTATTAATAGTGGTAGTGATATTTCCCACATTATGCATGTCGTCGTAATTGTTTTGAAGTAATAGTATTATCATACTTATATAAAAGAAGGGGAAGAGAAAATGTCGAGGAAGAAAAAAGAAGAAGAGAACGGAAGAGAGGAGAGAAGTAAGAAAGAAGGAGAAGATGAAGAAGAAGTCAGAGAAGAAGAAGGAGGAGGAGATGAGGAATATCCAGTTACAGGGTTGTGGCGGGATTTTGTTGTCTTTTTTCCCCTTTTGAGTACGGAGCGATTATGGAAGCCGTTATTGATACGTGAGATGTCAAAGTGTGCCGAAAGGTAGCACTGCCAGTATGCGATAATGTTCTCATCATACAGGGAAAGTGCACATTATGATAAGTATTATAAAGCAGACGCAATTGGGAGGATATTATTGACTGTCATGGGCATTATCGAAGGAATGGCCAAGTATCGCATCTTCGCCTGGGGAAGAAGGACAGATTGATCCCGTGTGACCGTACAACGCCATGAGTGCATGACAAGTAGGGTTAGATTCGGCTTTTACATTGTGATAATAAATTCCGGTGTGGAGGACCAATTGCAGTGACCACTCTGGGAAAAAGCTCCTGCACGTGAAGAAGGTTACAGGAGCTTTAAAGATAAGAGAAGACGTAATTGTGTTTTTTAATTACTTAGAACGGATGTGAACATGTGTGAGGTCATGTCGCACTGGTTTTATTTTAAGGATAGGGTTTCGTATGTGTCGATAGGTGACTGCATGACTAATAGCATCGGTATATTGTAGATACTACTGTGTAGTTGATTCAGTCCGTTTGGTATGTTTATGTTGAATGGTAGCTGATTATTGCAAATTAGATTAGCAACGTTAGAATTTACATGAAATGATAGTAATGTATAAGGGCCATGATAAAAGGATCAGCACGATAAGAAGAGTAACTTCAAAGATAGAATTAGAAGAGCGCAATCGTGCCGACGTTTGCTCTTGATGATGATGTGGGATTAATCCTGTCACAATTCTGCTCATTCTCTTTCTCCTTGATTATCGCCAATATAATTCTTATACCTTGGATTTCATAGTTTTTATCGCAAGTCATCTTGGTGTATATTTGCAATCGATGTGGAGGTTGCCAACGGTACGTTTTGGTTAGTCTACATCGACGATTTATTGTATTTTGATGTACTGAAGTTTGTTCTTTGTATAAGTAATGTTTTTAATGGCCCACTTCAGAATTTCCGGTACTTTTGCAGACTTTTAACTGATGTTGTCTCATCAAGTTATTGAATTCTCATCTCGTTTATTAGAGAAAGAGGATCTAATTATCAATTCTAGTGACATAAAGATAAGAGAATGATCACTTTTTTATTAGATTTCTATAGCCCTAATAATGATCAGAGGCATGTAAGTAGTGCTTCATTAAGACTTTTGATCAACTGTGTTATTTATCGAAATGGAAGCGCGTCAACGAAGATTCGCCTCCATTTTCTCTTTCTTCTGAGCAGGGTTGGATCGGATTTCTACTAGTTCATGGTTGATCTCTCGAATTCTATCTTGATTTTATTGTTGTCATTTTTTTTTGTGATTAGTACTTTTTAGATATAGTTTATCTCTGGAATGACTGCTTCGCGCTTTAGTATACTTTAAGAGTGTAGCTCATGCTTTTTCAGATCATATACCCTGTAGCCTAGTTTCAAACATACGAGATCATGCTTTCATATTGCTCAGTTTCTTTCCATACAATTTCTTGACACCTCTCTCTTCTCTGCCTATTCTGTGCAGCTTTAGCTTCGTATTGTCAATGTGTTTTGTTTATTTATCTTGTTTTAGCTTTTTCCAACATTTGATACTTTGTTTAATCTTTCTCTTTGAGTCCTCTGCGAGATATTAATACTTGTGCTCCTAGACGTACTGAGTGTCTCTCTTCGTATACTCTTAGGATATGTTGTACGCTTTCAATCATGTCTGTACTTACTATTATTAGAGATATGAACGAGTTCTGTTTCTATGCGTCGATTCAATTTTTTTCAAACGTGTGTCTTTCTTGGTATAATAGGTGGAGGCGCGATCGCCGCCTCCCTCACACGTGGCTGTGTTTATGAAACGCCTCTCTCTCGTAATATACGTAACTGTGCATCTACTCTAGTGTTCATAGCCGCCGGCTCGTACCACGCTATATAATTTCTCACTCTATGAATCATAAAAGCTGCCTGCTAGATTATGAAGTATTAGGTAATAATATTTTTTTATTTGGTTACTGTGTATTTATTTAACATTGCTATGATAGTTACACTGTGAAATCAATTAGATTACGTGCTCCGATATATATGTTTATCCAGATCAGTGACTATAATATCTGATAAGGTCATGAATAAGATAACCTACTCGCATACCTTGTTAACAATGACTAGTAACATACTCTCTTTAAAACTTGCATAAGTGGTCACCCGGTGGATAGTCGCCGGGCTGGCAAGGTCAGTCTAGCAAATGCTACATTAGGCAGAAGGGGCGTCGTCAGTAAATGCTTGTAAGTATACAGCATTTAGGCGTGGTTGCACATATAATCTAAAACAGTAAATTTTATAATAGATACTTTCTTTTAGAGTAGTGTTGTCTATGTCTAGTTTGTTGTTATAGCGATATTATTCTTGTGATTACCTATGGTATTATCTCATATCGCAGCATCTTGATACACACGTGGTACCAATATCAGTATGTCTACCGTAGCCTTGTGCTTCATCTTTGAGTATATTTGTCTACCTTCTGTCGCCACTCGGTGTCTTACGCATGTGTGAGGCAGAATTTGCTACGCTCTTTTGAACCAGCGGCCGAAGAATCTGGCTACATAATATCGTCTCGCAAATTTAATTCTTGTCAGCTTGGGTTAAGAGAGGCCAATCAAGACTATAGTATACAGGAATTAGTGACAGGAGGAGTGGGAGAAGAATTGTGAGCAATAATATATTAATGCAAATTCTAGATGCGATTTCTTTCGATTATATACCATTTCCAGCCGTCCACTTCGCTTTCACCCACCATTTCTAAACAGCACGCAATAAAACACTACCACAAATATAAAGGAGCACCAATACGCACGACGTACCCACTCTTCTTCACACACACCACACCAACACACACACACACACCATTACATCCAACTTATTTCGAGCTGAATTCCAACATTCATGTATCGATAACCACATTCACAACTAGTTATGCATTGAGAACGTGGGGTTTCACAAGACAGAGTTACGTGGTTAGTCATTTGCATGGCTGAGTTGGCGTCATTGCCGCGTCATTCGGTATCAGAGAATCTCCTGGGCCTTTTATATGGGTATCACGATATTCGATATCGCATGATTCACAATCTACTGGATGATTTATTTATGCTCAACCAAGTTTACAAACTCTTTAAGAATATCTCGACTTCCAAGCAATAGGAGTTGCAAAGTCTGAGTTGTCACTCCATTTGTACGTTGCCTGTAAACCAAGTTAGGAACAACAACAAATACAATAAGCATTCAGGTTTTAATATATTTGTCCATATGAAACAAGTCAGGGTTGGGTGTACGTAATTTATGGAGTTAAATTACACATTCACTCTTAACGTGTAATAATGTTTGACAGTCCATGAAACACTTTTGGGGTGTGTCATTTAACCAGCTGCAATTGTTGATATGTATTTACTTTTGGGTGCTATCAAGCCATAATGAATTGGATATTCGTAGTATTTTGTACAAAACGTAATGTTTATGTCAGTTGATGTGCAGCGACTAGTTATTCAGATCACTCTCTCTGTGATATGTCGCAGGCACATCTCATATATACTGTCATGAAAATATCCGCGCATGTAAATTTATTTGTAATCTCAACTAGTTGGTGAAGAAGCATTTAGTGTTTTGCATATAACATCCCGTCAAGATCTACGAGGTATATCTCTGGTGATACACAATGTTGCGCTGCATTCTCATTTCAGTGGTGCTAGAGTGAGACAGGAGGCGCATTAGAATGACCCAGTCGTTCTCACTGATGAGGTGTACCATAATAAACGCGTCGAGTAATATTTTATTTGAGTTGGAATACTCTCAGTGGGTCACTTGATTGAATAATAGTCTTTTGTCATTAGAGAGAAAATGCGGATGTGCAATTATTCCCGTTGGCTTCGCAGATATATTAGAACAAATGATTTTTATGATTGGCTATTACACAGTAGAATAGTGTTATTTGTCTCTCCGCGTCCTGCTCAGGTCAGAGAACTTTTTTTATGTTTTTATTAATGACAAGTAACATTTTGTGAAAAGCCATTTAGAAGAGGGTAAATAAAACACTCAACTTGGATATATTTCTTGGGTCGTCACTTTTTTTCCACTACTATATCAGTTATTATGAAAGATCTCTGGAAATGAGGGTATGTTGTTCCTTTTGTTTTGTGCCACCCTTCTGATACTACCGTTCTAATACGGCGAATGGGAAACGTCGCCTTCGGGCCAAGTAATGCTGACCTTAATTTCGGCCAAACAATTTGGTTTGGGTGTTATGATGCTCCATATCTTATTGTGGAAGAACATACAAACTGTGGGAACAGTTTGGCGGTTTTATTGAAGAAGATATCCTCTTTCGTATAGATAACATATACATTTCATCTTGTTCCTCTTTGAACAGGGGTCTTAAATCTATAATGTTACCATTCTTTTTTTCCTGTGCTATTTGTATTTCTCTCGGAATTTTGCTCGAACTTGCTTTTTTCGGTATTTAGAGTCGGTTTCGGTGTTTTGCTCGGCTACGCAATTTGACACATGATGAAAACGTGTTTAGCTAGGAGCACGACATAAATGGTCTTGTAATTGTCGCCTAGCTTTTAGATAAAGCGCGCATAACATGATGGTTTTCGAAGATTCTGTTGTGTAAAGTTTATTCGCGCGCTTTGAAATGTTGATCTTCCCGCGTGGGTCAACCAGGGCGTCAGCGGTAAATTTACGGGGGGGGTGGGCAAATCCTTCGGAAAACTGTACAGTTCCGCGGCGAATGATATATTTTCCTCTTTTTTCTACGGCCCAATGTGACGTATCAGCAACCGAAAGCCAGTCATGTAGTAATTCTTTCAGCGGGGGTCGCGATTTTTTTCTTTTGAGAGCACTACATACGTGTTATTCATTACTTTGACAAACGAATAGGGGTAAGCACAACATCCATACTGATCACTCAAACTGCCATACGCCCTTCCCCCCTGGCGGCACCCCGAGTCGACATAGTTCTACGCTGAAAATAAAACGATCGGGAAGTCGTTAAGCTAGGAATCATACACAGTGCCGTGGCCTGATGAGTAGCAAACAACGAGCTGGTTATAGCTTATTGTGTAGATACGTATTTTATATTTGACGAGTTTGGTTAATTTCTCAGAGCCTTTTTTTTGGGGGGGTGGTTATTGCTCGTCACAGCGTCTATGCTGCATCCTCCCCTCAACCGAGCACCTAACCAAAGTTTACGACTTATACTGTGTGGAATGTCATCAAAAACTATTGCTAAATTTGCTTGTGATTTACTGTGTGTATGGTTTATCAGAAGGTTATGCTGTCTGTTTAAATTGAACAGGTAAATGGCAAATGATTATTTTGAGCAGCAAAATTCGCCGAAGCAGTTCTATGAGAACTGTAATGGTCGGTTCAATGATTATCTATTTATATTTATTATCGCGAATCATTATTCTCTATGTTGTGTATGAATTGACTCAGTTATTATCTCAGGAGTGGCAGGGTCTTTTTTAGACATTAGTTAGAGACCATTTGCTCGGCGTGGACTTTTTTTTATTGAAGACTAGACTCGTTTATCTAAACTGAAATATTCTTAACACCCTTACAAGCTGCCTATTTCCATGCCTTTTAATTTTTATTTGGCAATACATCAATTACTTATTCTTGTTGACTAGGTTTAAGTACATTAGAAACTTTACAACTTTTAGAGTCTCTTTACAATTTTCATATGTTTTTAATGTCGTGCTTTTGTGTTTAAACATGCATTTACTCTTCCTCTTGTTTCCTTTTCTACCTTCGTGATTGTTGTTTATTGGAAGTGCGAGACTGATATGATTCATTACCACGAAGACATAATTTTTAAAATATAATACGAATAAATTTGGATAAGACGACATCTAAATCTTGATAATTCTTTTTTCTAATTGTTATCACTCACTGAGATAACTAAATAGATCGCACTTACGTTCTATCGGCACAGGTGCTGATAGTTGATTGTTATTGCCGATTGATTATGAAAGGCTTGTGATCTATCGCTTCTGGCTATAGTTGTTTTTGCTCGATTTCAGGTCTAGCTATCCTTCTGATTGATGTCTACATATGGTCTCACGCTAGCATTGTCTCTACTAAGGTCTTAAAAATGCGCCGGAAAATTGCATTTAAAAGTTAATGCCGTGGTCTCTTAAATGTAATTCATTGAGGAGAATTCGTCTCTTATCGATGCTGCGTTGCGGATTTTTGGCTTGCTATATATTTCAATTTTTGACCATTTTTACCTTTCTATAATTTATTGCCGTGACAGCGCGCACTTGTCTGTTATCCGAGCAGCTGTAGTATCACATTAGCAAGATTTAAGCAATGTTTTTTGAATGGGACTGTCAAATGTTTATAGTGTGGTGTAAATGTCATTTTTCTTTAATGGTTGCTTTGGTTTGTACGACGGGAGGGATTGCGGCTAGGAGGTGATCAGCCCTTCTCGATAAGCTGCGACTACTTCTCTCCACCCGCCAATAGGTATAAGTTTGCTTCTTGCGGAATTTTAACTACTAAATCATCAGTGCAATTATTAAATTAACGTTTTAGGTGCCTACTATATGCTTGTTTATGTCCCGTTTTTGTTATTGCATATTGCTAGGGCAACGCACTGTTTAGATATACGACATCCGATAGTGCGTTTTTTTATTTCCCAGTTCGAATTAGTCGGTTCAGAGTTTGTTATTCACTCCGGTGCCGCAGTGGGAAGGAGGGTACGTATTTAGGCTAGGTTGCAGGCAGTGGTAGATTGGTGCTTTTCCCTCATCTGTTTTCAAGTTAATGAATAAAGGTATTTTAGGTTTCGAAAAAAAATCGCTGACCCCTAAATGTGCATCGCTGGACTTTTTCGGTTGCGATTTGTCTACATTTCACAATACTTTCGCTAAGTGAATTCGGCCGTTGAAAGAGGGTGAACTACATCTATTGCGCCCGACGAACGTCACCATTTCTCGAAAACGGGATTTGGCCCCCCCGTAGATGTTTACCTCTTGGGGCTCGGTCACTGCCGGGGATTGGAACTCTATGCATCGGGGAAGGATTCAACATTGCAATTATTCCTTGTCCGTCGCAATATTTCACCCGAATACAGAATATTCACAATATCAGTTAGTCATTATGTGAAGTCGTTAGTCGCATATACAGACCATTTATGTTCGATATTGCCTGCCTTTGGTACACTGTTTTCGCATGTGTAGATTAGAGTACGAGGCAAACTCCGAATCCGTCAATATTCCCAAAGATTTCGAACAAATTCGAGAAATAAAGATGCACGATAAAAAAATGGTACAGTTGTTTGGACCCCTCTTCATTAATGAGGAACAAAGAGTTACAAGGTCTTATGTGACAGTGACGAGAGGGATTTTATTCTTCATTTAATGCCTCAACTTTCCAAGTTGTATTGTTCCTTCTCACTGATGTTAGGACAGTACATCACACTGCAATTGGTTGCCGAATTAAGCACAATACTTGCGAAGCGACGTTCCTTGCGTTATAGCGGTAGTATCTACGCAGGTGGCCAAACAAAAGGAACAATACCCTTCATTTCATGGGATTTCTTTCCTAATATCTGGGGGTTATGATAGGGGAAAATGACCCGAGTAGTGTCGTCGGTTGAGTGATTTATTTTACCCCTTTCTATATGGCTTTTGCAAAGGATATTGTCTTTAGATGTTCTTTATAACTCTTAAACATAAAAAGTTTTTCTGTCTTGCAATGGACGCGAGGCAAATAACCCGTTCCTGTGTTCACACCAACAATATGTGATATTCACTACACCAGATGATATCAATGGCACCATTTTTCTAGATCGAGCATTTCATCAGTGACCCGTAATTTATCCAACGGATATAAGTATGAACAGTGTTCTTTATATTAGAATACGTAGCTCTGTTTAGTGAGACGACTGGTTCATGTATGCGCCTCGCCTGACCTACTGTCTTAATGAGATGCCGGCCATGTATCCAGAGTTATTTCGTAGTATTTGGGTCGATTATATCAAACTTTATGCTCATTTCCATTGTATTTTTTGTCATATTTCACTCGCGGTAATATTATTAACAGGTACTGTGAGATTGCTGCACTGATACTGTGATTTATCTTGGTTAAATGTAGCTGGAACTATAATGGATAAGTGATTTAATGTTATGTTAAATGTGTAATCTACTAATTTATGCCTTGTTGTATGTTTTCAAGGGGGGACATACATAGTAGGTGTTGTGTACTTTGAGGTTGAGTGTTACATCTTCATGTGTGCCATTGTATGTTTGTTATTCTGATACATCTTTTAAGCGATGCATAGAATGTTATGGTTACCGCGCATGACATTCTAATTAGCCGACATGTAACCGGAGTTCGGGTATTTACTATATCTACCGCCTTGCTATTTCTCATACAGCCATTGTGCTGTAAGCTGTTTCATGTTTACTTGTTGGGGTGTTGGCAACTGCTCGATACGTATAAAATTACTGGTGTGGTGCTGTGTGCTTGTGTGTGTGTGTGTCTGTTGTGTGTTGTGTGTGTTAGGGAATGATTGTGTAGAGAGAGTGTGTGTGAACTATCGCCGTAGGCGTATTTGCAGGTGCGCGAATTTTTTTGTGTTTGATTTACATTTCAGTTTGTAATTACCACTTTCATGATCATGAGACGTGTCTGAGGGAAGTAGTGGGAGTAGTGAAGCGAAGGACGGCTTAGAGAATTGCGGAAGAGGCATTAGATCGACCTAGGCTTGTAATAAATTGACATGTTCTTTCTTCTACCCCAATTTGTCTTAGACCACTTACGTACTCTTCCT
>JZLH01S0631889.1:29832-53474 GCA_001188425.1 Eucidaris tribuloides | reverse complement strand
ATCTGACGAACCCCAACATCCGACAGATGACATTGGCATCGTTGATATCCCAGGAATCATCACATACTGTCCCCCAGGCTCCATTATAGTAAACCTCCACTCTGCCTTCTCCTGGGTTACTCCCGCCCACCAGACGAACTTCTGAAACTGTTGGTAATAATGTAATTTGTATATTAGTCAAGCATGTGCGTTCCTGCTCTTCTATAGTGACAGAACTCTATTGCAGAAATATGTACAATGACACTTACATTGACATAGTCTAATACTATTTTCTGTTGCCAGAAGGATGATATGAAAAATGTGACTTAAGGCACCTCAGACAGAACGAGGTAGTATCTGTGTTGGTAAAAGATGGATGCACATGAACCTATTAAATTATGAACATCTCCAGCCGTATATGTTTATGTTTAGTTTTAGTGCGTGTATAACCACAATCTTAATAGTACAAAATCTGCTGTAGTGTTTCAGAATCCATCTAATGATAATTCTTTTAACAATATTACTGCTAAAGGTCATATTTACTAGACCGGATTATGAGGTTGAAATGGAGAAAGAAATAAAGACATTGACATTCAACAAATGAGTGAATAAGTATTGATTATATCAATATGTTTTAGTTTGAAAACACATGTGTCAGTATTTATAAAGAGCGGCATATAAAGTTATTTGTACCGGCGATTACATGGTGGCGTCACGTGATTTTATCCGAGTTCAAGAAAGAAGAAAATCGTAAATAAAGATAACATTAAACATATTCCATTAACGAGGGGGTAATCTTGATAAAAGTAATTACATATCTACCAGAGAACTGTCGTCCGCATACATTTAAACCTTTACTCAAAGCAAACACTGATGAGAATTCATCCACAGGGTTAGGAAGTTTGTTTAAACTCCACTCACAAGACCCATACTATTATAATCATTACGTCTATGGGATCAATTTGATGTCATGTATCCCATTCTATAGAAATTCGTAGGATAGGACTAAAGCTAGACTATAAACATAATATCAAGGCAAATTCTTCTGTCGCGTAAGTTGTGAACGCTAAATAAATTTGTGTACGTATATTGATTTGAAAAATATAAGGAAAATAAAACAATATACATATGCAAAAGTATCAATAATAATCTGATGGTAATAGTTTGTTCACGTTTATTACATTGTAAAGCTATTCAAGAAACAGATACCTATCACGTTTGAAACTTACCTGTTGTGTGAGGTGACGAAGTTGTAGAACACATGATATTATAATTGTCAGTCGCACTGGTGGTGTTTGTGGTATTAGATGACATTGTTGGGGTGGCAGCACCTGTGGCTTCCGTCGTGGTTGATGAATCTACCAAAACATTATTATTGCGTCAAATGATAAAAACAGTATGAATAGAAATGAAAACTAGAGATCATCAGAATTTTAAATTTATATACGTAATACGTAATCCCTCATCTACACTAACTTTTTCAGTATATGCCTTTGAAGCATGAACGCATGTAGAGATTCATTGGATAATCCTAACTTTCCTGCAGAGGAGGTGTTACCGTAAGATATTGGAGATCGTATATAGGAATCAAACTACAAACAAGTAACAGATACAATCATATCTGCTTTTGGAACCCCACTTGAACCCGCTGTCAGTATTTAAAGTAAGGAAATAAGTACTGTCGCCATGCTTCCGGAACAATAGTCCTTGTAAGAAATTTTACAAGGAACAGTACGAAGGAGGGAGGAACTGTTGAAGGTAGAAGAAAAACAAAGGAATATTTTAAGAGAGTTAGATAGTCCTTTTAAATGGATTGGCGAGATTTGGTAAGATTTAACACTATGCAAATTATTTTTTCAGCATTTTTATTTAGTCATTATCATAATGATTTCCATACCTTGTGTAAATAGTGCCATTTGCACAAGAAAAATTGCCGTTTTGCTCGATTTAACTGCGTATGCTTAGCTGAACAGATTATCGATGATCTCTTGGACACAGCAAAGTCAATATCAATGCCGTGGGAAGGAGACTTAGTCACATCCCTAACAAAACAATGTCCTGTTATAGAATTTCTAGGATTATGACATAAATGTCAAACATCTTACTTGTGCAGACTACTCCGGCGTCTTCCGAATGTCCACAATTGTGAATTCCGTAACCATAATGCGAACACTGGTTGATATCACTTTCTGTGCCTGCACAATGTACATCGTCCAGGATAATACTCCCATTTCCTTGTCCAAACGCTGCGCAACAGGAGTAACACATCGCCCCTTCGTAGCCCAACATCCGACAGATTACATTGGCGTCGTTGATATCCCACAAATCATCGCACACTGTCCCCCAGGCTCCTGCGTAGAAAACCTCCACTCTGCCTTCTCCCGGGTTACTCCCTCCCACTAGACGAACGTCTGATACTGGAAAAATAATATTAATTAATGAAGCATGCGGACTCAAAGAGCATTGCTCTTGTAGAGACAGAAACAAATCCCAGCTTTGATAAAGACAGCGGTATTCACATAACATATGACTATTTTCTGTTCTGTTCCCGTGTTGAGACAGAAATACTTCATCTGGTAACCGAACCCACACACTTCATCGGAAAGAGAAGGGTGAAAATCGGTGTAGTGGTCACATATCAATATGTATATACGTACATGATGCTGGATGCCTCCGGGTAACAGTGATTAAGTTCATTTTTCTTGTCTCTGCCATCAGTAATAATGGCAAATCATTCATAACAGATATTAGTAACGTGATTAAAGCTACCTTTTGGACAAAGTAGAATCTGTGTTAGTAAACAACAGAATGCATCTTGACGTGTGAAAAGCATGAACACCTATAGTTGTATTCATTGTGTGTAGTTTTAGAACATAGTACAAATTCCGCTGTAGGATACCGTTTCAGGTTCCATTTAATAATAATTCTGTTGATAATGTTAATATGAAAAGCCATACTTACTCGTGGAATTTGAAGGCACTGCTGTACCACTTGCGTCTGATGTATTGGATGACCACATTATGAGGAGTGAAATGAGAAAGAAATCATTCATAAACATTGCGACATTCAACAAATTTTAAATTTTAAGTCCTGCTTAAGTATTGAGCACGTGGCCAAAAAAAAACAAAAAAAAACGAACAGGTGTCCCGTAAATATAAAGGTGTCAGTATATATGAAAATTTATATGTACCGGCGACTGCAGGGTGTGTTACTTCCGAGTGCAAGAAATGGGAAAATAGTGAACATAGGTAACAATAAAAATATCCCATTAACAAGGGGGTAGTCTTAATAGACGTACTTACATATACAAACACACAACAACAGAACTGTCGTTTGCTTACATTTAATCCTCTGCTCAAAGCAAACATTGATGAGAATTCATTCTTATGGCTACGAAGTTTGTCAAATCTATTTTAATTATTACATCAGTATGATTACATTGACTTGATGTCTCCTATTCTATGGGAATTCATAAGTGATTTAAAATAGACTATATCCGGAATATCACGGCAAATTCTTATGGCTTATGAGGGATGTGAACTTTACCCAAATTTGTGTCTATATATTTATATTAGTGTGAAGAATGCAAGTACTAGGCTAAAGTAAGGCCTCCAGTGTGTTGAAGCCAATCCTGTTCTAAACTGTTAAGGCTATTAAAGTAACGGATATTTATTAAGTTTGCAACTTACCTGTTGTGTGAGGTGACGAAGTTGTAGAACACATGATATTATAATTATCAGTGGCACTGGTGGTGTTTGTTGTATTGGATGACATCGTTGGGGTGGCATCGCTTGTGGCTTCGGTTGTAGTTGATGAATCTACCAAAACATTATTGCGACAATTGATAAAAACTGTATGAATAAAAATGTAAACTAGATATCACCAGCCTTCTGAATTAATAGAACTAATATATAATCCTCTATATACACGGACTTTTTCAATATATCCCTTTGAAACATAAACACATGCTAAGATTCAAAGGATAATTCCCACGTTCCTGCAGAGGAGGTGTTACCGTAAGATATTGGAGATCGTATATAGGAATCAAACTACAAACAAGTAACAGATACAATCATTTCTGCTTTTGTAACCACGCTTGAACCCCGCTGTCAGTATTTAAAGTAAGGAAATAATTAGTGTTGCCACGCTTCCAGAACAGTCCTTGCAAGACAAATTTACCAGGAATAGTGCGAGGAGGGTGGAACCGTTGAACTTGTTGAAAGTATGAGAAAAGATGGGAGAACGGAAATTAGGTAAACGACAAAGGGTAACGAATAGCAGAGCGGGATTATAGAGAGTTAGATATCTAATCTGTTCAATGGATTGGCGAGATTTGGTAAGATTTAACACTATGAAAATTATGTTTTCAGCATTATTATCTAGTCATTATCATAATTACATGATGATTTCTATACCTTGTGTAAATAGTGCAATTTGCACAAGAATAAGTACCGTTTTGCTCGACTTAACTGCGTATGCTTAACTGAAGAAATTATCGATGATCTCTTGGACACAGCGAAGTCAATATCAATGCCGTGGTAGTTACGGGAAGGAGACTTAGTCACATCCCTAACAAAACAATGTCTTGTTAGAATTTCTAGGATTATAACATAAATGTCAAACATCTTACTTGTGCAGATTACTCCGGCGTCTTCCGAATGTCCACAGTTGTGAATTCCGTAACCGTAATGCATACACTGGTTGATGTCAGTTTCTGCGCCTGTACAATGTACATCGTCCAGTATGATACTTCCATTTCCTTGTCCAAATGCCGCACAACAGGAGTAACACAACGCCCCTTCGTAGCCCAACATCCCACAGATGACATTGGCGTCGTTGATATCCCATGCATCATCGCACACTGTCCCCCAGGCTCCTGCGTAGAAAACCTCCACTCTGCCTTCTCCCGGGTTACTCCCTCCTACTAGACGAACGTCTGATACTGGAAAAATAATATTAATTAATGAAGCATGCGGACTCAAAGAGCATTGCTCTTGTAGAGACAGAAACAAATCCCAGCTTTGACAAAGACAGCGGTATTCACATAACATATGACTATTTTCTTTTCTGTTCCCGTGCTGAGACAGAAATACTTCATCTGGTAACCGAACGCACACACTTCATCGGAAAGAGAAGGGTGAAAATCGGTGTAGTGGTCACATATCAATATGTATATACGTACATGATGCTGGATGCCTCCGGGTAACAGTGATTAAGTTCATTTTTCTTGTCTCTGCCATCAGTAATAATGGCAAATTATTAATAACAGATATTAGTAACGTGATTTAAGCTACCTTTTGGACAAAGTAGAATCTGTATTAGTAAACAAAAGCATGAACACCTATAGTTGTATTCATTGCGGGTAGTTTTAGAACATAGTACAAATTCCGCTGTAGGCTACCGTTTCAGGTTCCATTTAATAATAATTCTGTTGATAATGTTAATATGAAAAGCCATACTTACTCGTGGAGTTTGAAGGCACTGCTGTACCACTTGCGTCTGATGTATTGGATGACCACATTATGAGGAGTGAAATGAGAAAGAAATCATTCATAAAGATTGCGACATTCAACAAATTTTAAATTTTAAGTCCTGCTTAAGTATTGAGCACGTGGCCAAAAAAAAAACGAACAGGTGTCCCGTAAATATAAAGGTGTCAGTATATATGAAAATTTATATGTACCGGCGACTGCAGGGTGTGTTACTTCCGAATGCAAGAAATGGGAAAATAGTGAACATAGGTAACAATAAAAATATCCCATTAACAAGGGGGTAGTCTTAATAGACGTACTTACATATACAAACACACAACAACAGAACTGTCGTTTGCTTACATTTAATCCTCTGCTCAAAGCAAACATTGATGAGAATTCATTCTCATGGCTACGAAGTTTGTCAAATCTATTTTAATTATTACATCAGTATGATTACATTGATTTGATGTCTCCTATTCTATGGGAATTCATAAGTGATTTAAAATAGACTATATCCGGAATATCACGGCAAATTTTTATGGCTTACGAGGGATGTGAACTTTACCCAAATATGTGTCTCTATATTTATATTAGTGTGAAGAATGCAAGTACTAGGCTAAAGTAAGGCCTCCATTTTTCCATTTTACAAACTCAAAATTCCGTTTGTCAAATTATCCATGTTCCGCGATTTTCCGCGTTTCTCAAAATCACGTATATAAACACCACAAATTTCACCTATTTGGCATGCTAACACGAATGATTGTAGCCAGGTCAGCCTGAGTGAAATGGAGCAGCCGTAGATCTAGTCATGGTAGTGAGAAAGACGGCCGGCAGAGGGGCCTGTAGAGGGGTTTGCTGGGGTCATTTGTGTCACTTTAATGCTTGGTAATGGTATTATTTAGTTGAAGAATGATTTTAGACATTTTAATATTTGTTTATTTAGTAATTTACTACCAATTTTAAGATTATTACTGCAGCATTTCACGATTTCCCATTTTTCGCATTACACTTCCAATTTCCGCGATTTTTCTCCGTTTTCCGTATCGCGGAAATATGGAGGCTTTAGGCTAAAGTATAGCACATATAATAACTTGGTGTAACAGTGTGTTGAAGCCAATCCTGCTCTAAAGCCTTTAAAGTAACGGATATTTATCAAGTTTGGAACTAACCTGTTGTGCGAGGTGACGAAGTTGTAGAACACATGATATTATAATTGTCAGTGGCACTGGTGGTGTTTGTTGTATTGGATGACATCGTTGGGGTGGCATCGCTTGTGGCTTCGGTTGTAGTTGATGAATCTACAAAAACATTATTATTGTGTCAAATGATAAAAATTGTATGAATACAAATACAACCTGGAGATCACCGGCCTTCTAAATTTTTAGAACTAATATGTAATCCTCCATCTACACTGACTTTTTGTCTTTGAAATATGAACACATGCAGATCTTATCCCCACGTTCCTGCAGGGGAGGTGTTACTGTAACATATTTTAGATCGTATATAGGAATCAATCTACAAACAAGTAACAGATACAATCATTTCTGCTTTTGTAACCACGCTTGAACCCGCTGTCAGTATTTAAAGTAAGGAAATAATTAGTGTCGCCATGCTTCCCGATCAACAGTCCTCGCAGGAAGTTTTTACAAGGAACAGTGCGAAGGAGGGAGGAACCGTTGAAGCTTGGTAGGAGAAAACATGGGAAAACGGGAATTTGGTAAGAGGCACATGGCAACGACAAGCACAGGGGGATTTTAGAGAGTTAGATAGTCTGTTAAATGGATTGGCGAGATTTGGTAAGCTTTAACACTATGAACATTATTTTTCATCATTATTATTTAGTCATTATCATAATAACATGATGATTTCCATACCTTGTGTAAATAGTGCTATTTGCACAAGAATAATTGCCGTTTTGTTCGATTTAACTCATTATGCTTAGCTGTACAAATTATCGATGATCTCTTGGACATAGCAAAGTAAATATTAACGCTGAGGTAGTTACGGGAAGGAGAATTAGTCACATCCCTTACAAAAAAAAATCCTGCTTTAAAATTCGAAGGATTATGAAACACATGTCAAAGATCTTACTTGTGCAGATTACTCCGGCGTCTTCAGAATGTCCACAATTGTGATTTCCGTACCCATAATGCATACACTGGTTGATGTCAGTTTCCGTGCCTGTACAATGTACATCATCCAGGATTATACTGCCATATCCTTGTCCAAACGCTGCGCAACAGGAGTAACACATCGCTCCATCCAAGCCCAACATCCGACAGATGACATTGGCGTCGTTGATATCCCATGCATCATCACACACTGTCCCCCAGGATCCTGCGTAGAAAACCTCCACTCTGCCTTCTCCTGGGTTACTCCCTCCCACCAGGCGTACGTCTGATACTGGAAAAAGTAACATTTATAAATTAAGCCTGTGAATTCGAATAACAATGCTCTTGAAGTGACAGAACAATATCGCTGTACTGGCAAAGACAAGTGTTCACTTATCTCATGACTTTGTTCTGTTGCTAGAACTATTACAAACCTGATTAAAGCTACCTTAGATAGGACAAAGTGGCATCGATGTAGGTAAGAAGATAGATGCACATAAACATATTTAAAGCATGAACAGCTCCAGCAGCTGTAGGCCTATACATGTGCGTTAATATGTAGTTTTAGAACATAATGAAACCACAATCGCCAATAGTACAAAATGTATCGTTTCAGCTACCATTACTTATAATTCCTGTAACAATGTTGATATGGAAAGCCATACTTACTAGTGGAGTTTGAAGGCACTGCTGTACCACTTGAGTCTGATGTATTGGATGACCAGATTATGAGGAGGGAAATGAGAAAGAAATCAGTCATAAAGATTTCGACATTCAAAAAATTGTTAAGTCCTACTTAGGTATTGAACACGTGGCAAAAACACACAGGTGTCAGTAAATGTAAAGGTGTCAGTATATACGGAAATTTATTTGTACCGGCGATTGCATAGTGTGTGTTTTCCGAGTGTAAGAAATGGGAAAATAGTGAACATAGTTAACAATTAAAATATCCCATTAACAAGGGGATGGTCTGGAAAAACGTACTTACAGAATACAAACACACAACAACACAACTGTCGTCTACTTACATTTAATTTTCTGCTCAAAGCAAACATTGATGGGAATTAATTCTCATAGCTATGAAGTTTGTCAAATCTTCATTCACAAGACCCAAACTATTTTAATCTTTACATCAGTGTGATCAAATTGATTTTATGTCTCCCATTCCATGGGAATTCATAAGTGATTTAAAATAGAATATATCCGGGATATCACAGCAAATTCTACTGACATATCGTTGCTGAATTCACGAAGTGGCACAAACCTCCAAAATTGCCTCCAAAGTCAAATTTGAGTTATTTTCAGTTTTGTCATTCTCTGGCCATGGTCTTTCATTTCACAAAATTTTAGAACCCAATTCTCTCTAGTTAAAGAGATAATTAAAGTGCAAAACAGACACGAGCCTGAAAATCTACAGTAAAAAAAAAAATCCACGAACCGGCACAAGCGCGCGCGTGCCGTAACGCGCCATTCATTTCTGTACATAGAACTCAACGGCGCGCGAGTGCTTGTGCCGGTTCGTGAATTTTTTTCTCTTGCCTGCGCGACAACACAGCGCGACACGAGGGCTTGTGCCGCCGGTTCGTGCGCGCAAAATCGTACTTCCTTTCTACACGAAGTGCCACTTCTTGGATTCGTCCTACGCTGACATGGCTGAGGCAACATTTTCTACAAAACGACATCTGCGTTTGAAGCTTTACTGTGTTAAAATTTGAACTTAGTTTGAGGACATTTCGACTGTAAGGCGAGAATAGATACTTGGCTTTCTAAATGTGCTTAAATCATACAGCTTACGTTCATAACAAATGGCAATGAGCAGTTGAAAGACTAATAAAATCTTTAATCGCGTTTTACTCGAAAAGTGATTTCGCGCATCTTCGGGAATTCAGTGAACGTTTCCCAAATTATAATAACTTGGTCGTAACACTGTGGTGAAGCCAATCCTGCTCTAAACTGCTAAAGCTATTCATTTAAAAGTAACAAATATCTATCAAGTTTGGAACTTACCTGTTGTGTGAGGTGACGAAGTTGTAGAACACATAATATTATAATTGTCAGTGGCACTTGTGGTGTTTGTTGTATTTGATGATATCGTTGGGATGGCAGCGCTTGTGGCTTCGGTTATGGTTGATGAATCTACAGAAACATATTATTGCGTCAAATGATAGAAAACAGTAGGAATAAAAATGCAAACTAGAGATCATCAGGCTTTTAACTAATGATCCTTATATGCGTTTGTATTGTATGTGTTGTGTGTGTGTGTGTGTGTATGTGTGTGGTGAATGCGTGTGTGAGGTGTACGTGTATGTATGTTTCTGTTTCTGTCCTGCGTGCGTGCGTGCGTGTGTGTGTTTGCTGTGTGTAGTTTGCATGTGTATGTTTGGCGTAATGTTGTGCGTTGTGTGGTGTGCATGCGAGCGTGGTGTGTGCGTGCTGTATGTGTCCTGTTTGTTTTGTGTCTGTGTTGCGTGCGTGTTTGTGTTTGTATATATGTTGTGTGTGTATTGCGTGTGTGTTGTGTAGTGTGTGTGGAGTACATGCGCGTGTGTGAGTGTGTGCGTGTATTCATCGTATCTGTTTGTGTCTGCTTGCGTGTGTGTGTTTATGGTATTTTTTAGTGAGTATGGTGTGTGTGTGCATGTGTTGTGATGTGTACGTGTATGTATGTGTACGCTTTTGACTTTGTCTATTTTCTCTATTTTGTTATTTTTGAATTCTTAATAATTATTTGTATTATCTTTGATTATATTTTATGTCATTGCTACAGTTTTATCATAATATGCAATTTTGTATTATATACAGGGCTCTCTTGTAAAGGCAGGCCGCCCGGCTTGAATGAGACTCACCCTGTATTTGTTTTTTTCTTCTTAAATAAAACTGAATAAATTAATAAATAAAATAAAATAAATCCTCCTTCTACACTGAATTGTCGGTATGCCTTTGAAACATGATTCCATACAGTCTGAAGAGCTTCATTGGATAATCCCCACGTTCCTAAAAATGTGCTACTGTAAGATATTGTACATCGTAAATAGGAATCAATCAATCAATCCAGAACCAAGTAACAGATAAAATCATATCCGCTTTCGCAATCCCACTCGAACCCGCTGTCAGTAGTAAACGTAAGGATATAAGTAGTATGACCATGCTTCCAGAACAACACTCCTTGCAAGGATATTTTGCAAGGAATAGTGCGAGGACGGAGGAATCGATGAAGGTAGGAGAGAAGATGTGAGAACTGGAATTTGGTAAAAGATAAACAAGAACAAGGGCAACGAAGAGCAAAGAAGGATTTCAGAGAATTAAATGATTAGTCTGTTAAATGGATTGGCGAGGTTTGGTAAGATTTTACACTATGACAATTATGTTTTTTTTTTCAATTTTATGATTTGGTCATTATCTTCATTACATGATAATTTCCACACCTTGGGTGAATAGAGTAATTTGCACAATAATAATTTGTCCTTTTATTCGATTCAACTAATTTCGCGAAACTAAAATTATCGCTGATCTCCTGGGCGCACTAAAGTAAATATCAATGCCGTGGAATTTACGAAAAGGAGAATTAGTGACATCCCCATTAATACAATGTCCTGCTTTAGAATCCCCAGGATTATGAAATACAACTGGAAGATCTTACTTGTGCAGATGACTCCGGCGTCTTCCGAATGCCCACAATTGTGATTTCCGTAGCCATAATGCATACACTGGTTGATGTCACTTTCCGTGCCTGTACATTGTACATCATCCAGAATAATACTACCATATCCTTGTCCAAACGCCGCGCAACAGGAGTAACACATCGCCCTTCGAAGCCCAACATCCGACAGATGACATTGGCATCGTTGATATCCCAGGAATCATCACATACTGTCCCCCAGGCTCCATTAAAGTAAACCTCCACTCTGCCTTCTCCTTGGTTACTCCCGCCCACCAGACGAACTGCTGAAACTGTTGGTAATAATGTAATTTGTATATTAGTCAAGCATGTGCGTTCCTGCTCTTCTATAGTGACAGAACTCTATTGCAGAAATACGTACAATGACACTTAATTACATTGACATAGTCTAATACTATTTTCTGTTGCCAGAAGGATGATATGAAAAATGTGATTAAAGGCACCTCAGACAGAACGAGGTAGTATCTGTGTTGGTAAAAGATGGATGCACATGAACCTATTAAATCATGAACATCTCCAGCCGTATATGTTTATGTTTAGTTTTAGTGCGTGTATAACCACAATCTTAATAGTACAAAATCTGCTGTAGTGTTTCAGAATCCATCTAGTGATAATTCTTTTAACAATATTACTGCTAAAGGTCATACTTACTAGTAGAGTTTGATGGCACAGCCGTACCAGTTGAATCTGATGTATTATTGTATGACCGGATTATGAGGTTGAAATGGAGAAAGAAATAAAGACATTGACATTCAACAAATGAGTGAATAAGTATTGATTATACCAATATGTTTTAGATTGAAATCACAGGTGTCAGTATTTATAAAGAGCGGCATATAAAATAATTTCTACCGGTGATTACATGGTGGCTTCACGTGATTTTATCCGAGTTCAAGAAATGAGAAAATCATAAATATAGATAACATTAAACATATTCCATTAACGAGGGGGTATCTTGATAAACGTAATTACATATCTACCGGAGAACTGTCGTCCGCATACATTTAAATTTTAAACCTTTACTCAAAGCAAACATTGATGAGAATTCATCCACAGGGTTAGGAAGTTTGTCTAACTTCACTCACAAGACCCAAACTATTTTAATCATTACGTCTATGGGATCAGTTTGATGTCATTTTTTCATTCTATAGATATTCATAGGAGAGGACTAAAACTAGGCTATAAACAGAATATCAAGGCAAACTCTTCTGTCGCGTAAGTTGTGAACGCTACATACATTTGTGTACGTATATCTATATTGATTTGAAAAAATGTAAGGAAGATGAATCAAAATATACATGCAAAAACACAACAAATAAGCTGATGGTAATAGTTTGTTCAAGTTTATTGCGTTCCAAAGCTTTTCAAGTAACGGATATTTATCACGTTTGAAACTTACCTGTTGTGCGAGGTGAGGAAGTTGTAGAACACATGATATTATAATTGTCAGTGGCACTGGTGGTGTTTGTTGTATTTGATGACATGGTTGGGTTGGCATCGCTTGTGGCTTCGGTTGTAGTTGATGAATCTACAAAAACATTATTATTGTGTCAAATGATTAAAACAAAAACTGTATGAATTAAATGAAAACTAGAGATCACCGGCCTTCTAAATTGATAGAATTATCCTCCATCTACACTGATTTTTTTTTTCAATTATGCCTTTGAAACTTCAACACGTGCTAAGATTCAATAGATAATTCCCACGTTCTTGCAGGGGAGGTATTACCGTAAGATATTGGAGATCGTATTTAGGAATCGATCCACAAACAAGTAACAGATTCAATCATATCTGCTTTTGGAACCACGCTTGAACCCGCTGTCAGTATTTAAAGTAAGAAAATAAGTAGTGTCACCATACTACCAGAACAACAGTCCTTGCAAGAAATTTTTACAAGGAATAGTGCGAGGAGGGTGGAACCGTTGAACGTGTTGAAGGTAGGAGAAAAGATGGGAGAACGGAAATTTGGTAAACGACAAAGGGTAACGAATAGCAGAGCGGGATTATAGAGAGTTAGATATCTAGTCTGTTCAATGGATTGGCGAGTTATGGTAAGATTTAACACTATGAACATTATTTTTTCAGCATCATTATTTAGTCATTATCAAAATTACATGATGATTTCCATACCTTGTGTAAATAGTGCAATTTGCACAAGAATAAGTGCCGTTTTGCTCGACTTTAACTGCGTATGCTTAGCTGAACAAATTATCGATGATCTCTTGGGTACAGTGAAGTAAATATCAACGCCGTGGTAGTTACGGGAAGGATTCTTAGTCACATCCCTAATAAAACAATGTCTTGTCATAGAACTTTTAGGATTATGACATAAATGTCAAACATCTTACTTGTGCAGATTACTCCGGCGTCTTCCGAATGTCCACAGTTGTGAATTCCGTAACCGTAATGCATACACTGGTTGATGTCAGTTTCCGTGCCTGTACAATGTACATCGTCCAGGATAATACTACCATATCCTTGTCCAAACGCCGCGCAACATGAGTAACACATCGCCCCTTCGAATCCCAACATCCGACAGATGACATTGGCGTCGTTGATATCCCATGAATCATCGCACACTGTCCCCCAGGCTCCATCGTAGAAAACCTCGACTCTGCCTTCTCCTGGGTTACCCCCTCCCACCAGACGAACGTCTGATACTGGAAAAATAATATTAATTAATGGAGCATATGGACCTTAAGGGGATTGCTCTTGTAATGACAGAAGCAATCCCACTACTGACAAAGACACCGGTATTCACATAACATATGACTGTTTTCTGTTCTGATCCCATGGTGAGACAGAAATACTTCAGCAGGTAAAAGAACCCCACACTTGAAAAGTCGGTGCTGTGGTCACATATCGACATGTATATCAGTACGTGGCATGGTCCTGGATGCCTGCGATTAATAATGATTCAGTTCCCTTTTCTAGTCTCCGTCGTTAAGCAAATCAATACTAATGAGTATTACAAACATGATTAAAACTACCTTGGATAGGACAAAGAAGAATCTGCGCTGGTAGAAAATAGATGCACCTAAACATATTAAAATCATGAACACGTCCATTGGTATATGTTATATGGGTCATTTAAAAACATGTATAAACGTAATGTCAATAGTATTAATTATGCTGTACCGTTTCAGTTTCCGTGCAATTATAATTCTGTTGATGATAAGAAAGCCATACTTACTCGTGGAATTTGATGGCACTGCTGTTCCGCGTGCGTCTGACGTATTACATGATTGGATTGGCAGGGTGAAATGAAATGAGAAATAAAGACTTTGACGTTCAACAAACTTTTTAATACTCCTTAAGAAGATGTAAATGCCAATAGCATGCGATATTGTTGATAACACAGGCGAGAGTATTTTATATAAAGATTTCTGTTATGCATTAGTAATGGCGATTACATGGTAAAGCATGAAGTTTCATCCAAAATCCAGAACAGTCCACGAATGTACTGGTTAAAAGAATTCCACTATTAAGGGGGAATTTTGATAGTTACCTACACAAACACACTACCATATAACTTTCGTCATCATACATATAATTATTTACTCAAAGTAAAGGTTGGTGAGAATTAATTCCCAGATTTAGGAATTTTGTAAATTTTTTACTCACATGGCCATTACTATTTTGATTAATCCATCAATATGACCAATATGATTCATGCTATAGGAATACATAGGAGAGGATTTGAAACAGACGATATCCGAAATATCACGGTAAATACGTCGGGTGCATGGAGGTTGTGAACGTTATACCTAAATTTTTGTATAAACTTTGATGTTGATTTGAAAGAGACAAGGACTATAAAACATAGGTACATAAACATACATAAGGTAGTGGTAATAGTTTGTTCAGCTAAGACCTTTTTATTGTATTAAAAAAGGGATATTTATCAAGTTTGAAACTTACCTGTCGAATACGGTGTCGAAGTTGAAGAACACATGATATTATGATTGTCAGTCGTACTAGTGGTGTTTGTTGTATTAGATGACATCATTGGGGTGGCAGCGCTGGTCGCTTCGGTTGTAGCTGAAGAATCTGTCAAAAACGTCAAATATTACGTCAAAGCAGATTATGTTAAAGGTCATATTGGGGGATCATCAGTCTTTCAAATTGATAGCGCTAATATCGTCCTTCTTCACTACATTTCCAACAAGGGCCTACAAAACCTGAATACTCTGTGCAATCTACAAAGGTGTACTGGACAATCTTTGCATTTCAGGAGGTTGCTACAAGATATTGGGCATATTATTAAGTAGCGATTAAGCTATTAAAACCTTGCTAGCACCAGCTCTGAATAGTCAAAGCCAGGGAAGTAAAGCAGTGTGGTCATATTTCTAGAATCAGGGTCCTTGAAAGACCATCCAGAAAAAGTTCGGGGAAGGCAAGGGAAAGATGGGAGGACAGCATCACAGAGTGGATAGTACTCAAATTTGGAAAAGATGAAGATATCCTCAGAGAGCAAAGGAGGATAGTTGAGAGTTGAATGGTAAGTTAGTAAAGGGGATTGGCGAGGTTTTGTAAGATGCACCTCTGTGACAATTAATCTTTCAACAATATTACTCGATCATTATCATCATTATGAATTGTAAAAAGTACAATTTGCGCATGAATATGTAGCAATGTCCAATTCGACTATACATGTTATATTCGGCAAAATTTATCAATGCCCCCTTTGGACGATGTAAATTTAGTAGCAATGCCAAGTCATTAAAGCGATTTTATCCATCGTTTCGGTGTCCGGATACCTTGGATTTAGATAGAGATAGAGATAAAGATAGAGATTTGGTGACAGCCCTTTCAAAATAATTTCCACTTCTTGAATTCGTAAGGTTATGGTATACATTACTAAGTGTATCTTACTTGTGCAGATGACTCCGGCGTCTTCGTGGTGTCCACAGTTGTGAATTCCGTAACCATAATGCGAACACTGGTTGATGTCACTTTCTGTGCCTGTACAATGGACATCGTCCAGAATTATACTTCCATTTCCTTGTCCAAACGCCGCGCAACAGGAGTAACACATCGCTCCGTCGAAGCCCAACATCCGACAGATTACATTGGCGTCGTTGATATCCCACAAATCATCACACACTGTCCCCCAGGCTCCTGCGTAGAACACCTCCACTCTGCCTTCTCCTGGGTTACCCCCTCCCACTAGACGAACGTCTGATACTGGAAAATGATATTAATTAATGAATCATGTGGATTCAAAGACCATTGTTCTTGTAGTGACGGAAACAATTCCCAGTACTGATAAGGACAGCGGTATTTACATAACTTAGTGTTATTTTCTGTTGCCAGAAGGATAATAGGAAATGTGATTTAAGGCACCTTAGACAGAAAGCTACTACCTGTGTTGGCAGACGACGGATGCTCATAAGCCGAAGCTTTAACACCTCCAGGTAATGGCACCTTAGATAGGACAAAATAGTATTTATATTGGAAAGACACGAATGCATATACGCCTATTTCATGAACCGGCTTCCGGCTGTATGTGGTTAAGGGGTAACTTTAGAACATTAATAATTACGATGTCAATTGTACATTTTGATGTACAGTTTAAATATCCATTCAATCATAATTCTGTTAACAATGTGAAAAGCCAATACTTACTCGTGGAGTTTGATGGTACTGCTGTAACACTTGCGTCTGATGTATTTGCATGATTGGATTGAGAGGGTTAAAGGGAGAAAAAAAGAAGATTTTCACATCCTTCAAACTTTTAAATACTCTGAATGGTTTGAATGTTAACTCTTTACACGCTGAATTTATTTTGAGGGGATAATAATGACAATTGTTCTTTTCACATTTTCTTTGAATTTCGATATCCTTTATGTCGTATTGAAAATAATTATTTTTCTATAAATCTTACTTAAGCAAACTAGCTATTTTTTTAGTGTCTCCTGTGCAAAAATGAAGAAAAAACAATTATTACGACTGTTCAATTTAATTGTACAAATGTGCACAGGAGACTCTTTAGCATGCTAAGGGTTAATAATATGTCATACTTAGTTCTGAAACACGAATCTCGATATTTATAAAGAGCGATATGTCACATGTATTTGTACCGGCAATGACATGGTGGCATCACTTGGTTTGGTCCAAGTTCAAGAAATGGGAAAATAGTGAACAGCAATAAAAAAAATGTCTCCCGTTTACTCGGATGAAAATTATCAAATAAATAACGCGATTTGTAATTATTTCTAAATATTTCATTTCTAAACTTAACTTTGTTTATATATTTTGATTTATCTCTATGCTCTTTTTTTTAATTGTGTATTCACAGGACTCTCTTGAAGAGCAGTTTCTCTTGGAACTGAATGGGACTACCCTGCTTTTAAATAAAACGTGAATAAATAAATAAGGGAATACATTTTGAGGCAAATACTTACATACACAAACACACTATAACAGAACTCGTTAACAATATTGACGTGAAAATCCATACTTACTTGTTGAGTTTGATGGCACTGCTGTACCAGTTGAGTCTGAAGTGTTGCCTGAACGGATTGTGACAGTGAAATGAAGAAAGAAATTAAGATTTTGACATTGAACAAACTTTTAAATACTACGTAGGTATGTGGAATTCTTGAAAACACATGTGTTAGTATTCATAAAACGAGCTATAGGATTACAAAATATATTAATACTGGCGATCACCATAACGAACAATTGTGGTCTTATCCAAATTTCAGACATTGAAAAAAATGAACATAATTAACAATTGTCCACGAATTTAACGGTTTAAAAATTATCCCACTCACAAGGGTTGAAGTTGATAGTTAAATACACAAACAAACTACAACAGAACTGTCGTTGGCATACGTTTAATCATCTACTAGGAGCAAAAATTTCCAAAAAGATTACAACAATGTGAGTAAGGCCACCTTAGATTTGACAAGGTAGTATATGTGTCGGAAGAAGATGGATTACAAAAACCAGTATCTTTACTGTTATGGGTAACTTTAGAACATGAATAATCACGATGAAAATTCTACTTTTCTGCAGAACCGGTTAAGATCCATTGAACTATGTTTCTACTATACCAGATGAGTCAGGGGTATTGCATAATTTGTGAGGGTGAATTTGAGAAAGAAATGCAATTATTTTTACAAGAAGAGCATATGATATTAATTCTTGGTTATTATTTAGTTTTTATTTGGTTAAAGGCATTGTATAACAATGTTTCCAGTTTAAAAAATCTGAGCTACATGATTCCCCATGCTACCAGTGTCTCTGATACGGTCTAAAAATGAAGCCCTGAAAAAAATTGCAGTTTAAAACGATCATTAAGTGCTTTAAAAAGTGAAAATCATTGAGGGACCATTCCAGCTTTCCCCCATAGGCTGCTGTTTTGCAGAATTTCCTATCGGCTGATAGGAAATTAATGTGCCAATTTGTATGTGCACATATTGTACTAGTGACAGCATAACTGTCCAAACTTTTGTGTTCTAGGGTGTTTATTTGTCCATTCAAACACTGTCAGATATGTCAGATAGCAAAGTTCAACCATTTTTTAAACGTGTCTTCCACAGTGTTATATAGCGTCTTTAATTTATAATTTCTGCAGATTCGTGTTTTTTTTTTTCTTATTGTTAGTGATGGTCAGTATTTCACACCCTGCTAATAATCTATTACGTTTCGCGACTGATAACTTCACGAATGCACTGAAATTATATACCTGTCTCCACATTTCAAACACAGTGGCGTGGCTGCTTTGATACAGAATATTATCATTTGACTCAAAATGTGGGCATTTTCATGTCGTCCTTATACAAATTCTTTAACATTACACTATGCAGAAAAAGAAATATTATGAATACGTTATTACCAGAAAAACAAATCAGTGAGGGACATTTTACGTGAATCATGTCATTCTACAGTTCTACGTCAATCATTGCAATACATTCAGCACTTTATCCAGCCCCCCCCCCCCCGTAAAAAAATCACATTCTGTGTACTGGAAGACTCACTTGTGCAGATGACTCCGGCGTCTTCAGAATGCCCACAGTTGTGATTTCCGTAACCATTGTGTGAACAGTTGTTAATATTACTTTCATTGCTAGTACACTGTACATTGTCTAAGACTATATAGCCAGTGCCTATTCCAAAAAATGCGCAACAAGTGGCACTCATCGCTCCGTCGAAGCCCAACATCCGACAGATGACATTGGCGTCGTTGATATCCCATAAATCATCACACACTGTGCCCCAGGCTCCAGCGTAGAACACTTCTACTGTTCCTTCACCTGGGTCACTCCCTCCTACCAGACGAACTTCTGATACTAATAATAAGACAATAAAAACGTATATCAGGCGAAAGACCGTTTTCTTCTTTTATCAAAACACGAGCTCTGATTATTCACTATTTATTATGTAAAACTTTAACTCTTACAAATCATTGGGCTGGAAAGCGGGTCTTCTCCGGAAAATGAACTATTTCAAAACAAATTCAAACTAAATTGAACCTTTTCATTTGAATTTTGCCACTGATATTATACGGTCCTGGGGCTAAATGCCATTTGTATAGTATTTAGTGAAAACTGAGTATTTGTCGATCAAAGTTTGCAAGGTCATTTGGTTTTGACAATTACTGGATATAGCCTTATAGAGGTTTGTTTTGACACCTATATTTACATATCTTCTAATTATAACACACCAAACTTGACGCATTTTTGAGCTAGCCCGGAAGAGGCACGGTGAACATACCCGTAGCCGGCGAACCGTCGCCTGCTGGTATACTGTACATAACGTAACTGGAAGACAGTGTCCTATCACGTCGCTTTGGCTGTAGATAAAAAGTCAACAGCCGTTACCCGCGTTCTCCAATTGGCTATTCGCCGTTGTATTTTTCAAACATCGCGATAACATAATAAATCGCGTCGCTCGAAACTTACAGATCACACAACAGGTAAACTTTATCGCTACTTTTGTCGCTCGAAACTCAGTCCACCAAACATGATAAACGTTTGCTCAGTTCTTTCTTGGGCTTTCGCCAGATCTAAATTTGGGTGTGTAAATTTGTTTTTGGTCGGCCAAGGGGCCAAGGCATTAGGCCTATCATAAGGGAAGTGATAAAGCTGTTTTTGTGAGTGTACGTAGGCTGTGTCTGCCCATCACCTGTCCGAAGGATGAAGGGGCTCTCCAGGTGTGTGTGGGCAGGGGAAGGCAAGAGACAGGTATCATAAGTCAGGGGGTCAACAGGTGTGGGCCCTGGGGAGGGGGTGGTTCCTCACCCCCCCCCCATTTGTGGGGGTGGAGAAGGGGGTGGGGAGGTTGCTTTAGGACTTGCTAGCAAAGGGACAAGTCAGGGTGGTGCAACAGAATAGGGTGGGGGAAGGGGTTGATTAGGGACTGCTATATGGGGTGGGGAAGGGGTTGCTTAGGGACTTGCTAGCAAGGACAGTTAAGTCAGGGGCGGTGCAACGGGTGGTGGGGATAGTGGTGGTTGCAATCCCCCCCCCCCCGAGTTTCTGATTGGGGAAAGGTGTTGCTTAGGGGTGTTGCCATCCGCTCCCTCGAATGAGCCTTGCTAATTCGCAACCAGTCAGGCGTGGTTGCAATACAGGGATGGCTGGGGAGGGTGGCTGCCAAGCACCCCCCCCGCCATTTTATGGTGGGGGAAGGGGTTGCTAGGGACGCTAGCAAGGACAGGTTAGAGTTGGGCGTGCAAGCAGGGGGTGGGTGGGGGAAGGGTGGAGGAATGGGGTGGATAAGGGGTTGCTTAGGGACTGCTAGCAGGCACAGTAATAGTAACTAATGCAGATCACCTCTCGGGCCCTATAGTTTACTAGAGCCGCTCCATGCCGTACATATGTAATACTATAAGCAGAGAGAGGGATGGAAGAATAGGATCGGAGGTGTTTGAACCGATAGAAATTTCCTTTATATCGGGCTTCTCCTTTTAACAATGTTGACATTGTCGTCAGCGAGGGGGCTAAGGGATAACACAGGATCAACTGATTCACAAGTAGGAGAAAACCTAACTGGTTCTTTACTCTCATAATCGTGGAGGATAATCCTCTAGCATAATTCAGTCGAATGTACCGGTATAGGAGATAGCTACAGGAAAATGACAATAATCATTGAATAGATGATTTGAATACATGATCTTAAAAAATGATTATACTTCATAGAGTATTGATTGAAGACATGCAGGCGTTGCACGGGGATAAGAGAGGGGGATAGGAGAGGGAAAAAAGGAAAAGAGCTAGGTGGAATAAGAAGGATATTAGAGTGGAATAGGGGAAGAATTAAATCGGGATTGGGAGGAATAAAATGGGCAATTAGGGGCAAATAAAGGGGGAATAAGAGGAAAAAATCAAGGGGAATAAGAGGAAATAAACTAGGAATATGAGAAGAATAAGAGGCAATACGATAGGGATACAACGGAATAAGCCTGGGGGAAAGGGGTTGCGGATTTGGGCGACCATATGGGAGATGGGAGATATGGGGATGCCCCCCCCCCCCAACCAAAAAATGAGAACGAGTGCGTGGGGCACTTCAATCGCGCGAAGCGCCGATGAAGCTAGTATAATTTATATTTGTTGGCCAGAAGATAATAGGAAATGTGATTTAAGGCACCTTAGAAAGAAGCTAAGACTTACTTGGTGGCAGAAGACGATGCCATAAGCCGAAACATTCACACCTAAAGGTGATTTTAAGACCTTAATAGGACAGAAATATAGTATCCTGTTGGTCAATATTCTGAGTCATTGAATACAGGATAAGCATTGATCTTATTTATAATTAATTTGATATACCAGAGATGAAGCAGCAAATTTATTACACGCATCTTTATAATTCTCTCTACAAACCTTTCATTCATTAATATAGTATTGCATGTTGATAGCCAGGAATGCAGTATAATAATATTGCATCAACCTGGCATCCGGCTGAATGAAGCCTGAAAACTTTAGAACAGCGAATAATTACGAATGTGCGATTGTATACTTCATGTTGTACAGTATATAAGTATTCAATTTGATCATAATTATGTTAACAATGTCAAAAGACATACTTACTATGAGGTTGAATGGCAATGTGTAAACACTTTGCGCTGACGTATTGTGCATGATTGGATTGAGAGAGAAAACAAGAGAAAGAACAGATTTTATATCCTATGAACTTTTAAATACTACCGTAACGTTTTGAATATCATTAAACATCAGCACTTAGTTGCTGACAAAAAAAACTCAGATCGACGATATCTATTAAGAGCGATATGTCAAATGTATGCATGGTGGATACATGTTTTCTGTTCAAGTTTAAGAATGCAAAATAGTAAAAAACACCAATAAAAAAGACCTCACCGTTATTACGATAAAAGGTGTCTTATAAAATACGTGTAATCTCATGCACTTAGTTACCATTACACGAACACACACACCATAGCGTAACTCTTTTGACAAAGACTTAATCTCTACTTTAAGTAAACATTTCTGCGAAGTCAGCCCTAAGTTGAGAAAGTTCGTCAAATCTTTACACTACGAACCAACGACTATTCGTCATAATATCACTTTATGCAACTTTCATCGGCATTACGGCAAAACAGCCGGGTATTCATTTGATTGTATGTACAATACGCAAGAACTATTGAAACGCTGATTAAAGCTGACATTAGATAGGAGCAAAGGCAAATATGTTTTGGAGAAAATACATCCACACCTAGACCTATTAAAAGCGGAATCAAATCCCCGCCGCTAATAAGTTCTATAATAATTTAAAAGATGTTTAATCACAAGCTCAAGAGGACAGTTTTTGCTGTACGCGTTTTCAGCTTCCTTTTGATTGTAATTTTGTTAGTTCAATGACATGGAATTAATGTTTTATTCGGTACTTCCGTAGCAATTTTGACAAATGAAACCATATTACAAATCACTTAATTACATCAGTATATAATAAATCTACAAATAATTGATTACATAAAACAAAGCATTATTTTAAAGTCATTTGATATACAATATTATACAGATAGAGATGGAAAATACCAGAGGCCCCTATCATAAGACGAGCTTGATTGTAGATAGAGCCTCTCAAAAACAAACAAACAAACCAAATTAACATCTATATGGGGTAACTAATAGTGCAACAGTGAGAAAATAGAAAAAAAATAAAAAAGTGAAACAAAAGCAAGAAAGAAAAATAAAGTGAGAGATCAGGCAGCGCGTAGTAAAACTACGCACGTGCACCGTGCGGGGGATCGAAAAGATTGAAATTGGATACGTGGCTTAAAAGAATAATGATGAATAACCAATTGTTGATGTGTCTATTAACATGTAGATTCATCCATATTACTTGTAGGAGTTTGATGGCATTGCTGTAGCCAGTTGATCCTGTTTGTGTATGACGCGGATTGGTGACAGTGAAAATAATAGAAGAATA